>CP139508.1:268048174-268313859 GCA_021014915.2 Artemisia tridentata subsp. tridentata
TTGACTATGACATTTGATTTTGTTGTCCTCTGAGACTGTAGAAGTACTAGGTGGATTAAGATAGGTGGTTTTGCTCACGGCTCGAGATAAAATATGACCATCATGAGGGCATATTTGTATGATGCAAATACTATGACGTCTGGCCAACGTGATAATACTTACATCATATAACGTGCACTTGTTGTGGGCATAGGATATCTTGGGAAGTACCTAAGAAGTTTAGAATTTGAATCTCCGTTATCCGTGATTAGTGAGACTTTAGGTTCATTCTACCTATGCGTGTACTCTGTTTTCGTTCATTAGATATTTGGATGAGTTTGGACTCTCGTTTTGGATTCGGTTGACCTCAATTATATATCTTGAAAACTCTGTGTAGAACTCTCTACTGTTAACACAGTTAATCTGATTCGAAATCTTGTTCGTATTCCATATGAGCTTCCTGAAGATTCACCTATCGTCCATTTTATGTTGCATGGACCTTTTGATCAGAATCAATTTATTTTGTCTCCTTCAGAGAAATTTAAACCCACTTCATTTTGATTTGAGTCATGAGAAACTATTTGGTCTGAAGATCCTTTTGGAAGAACCTACTCGGGCATGAGAATGTTTGTGACGACCTTTTACGATTTGCTACGACTTCGTTTAACTTTGCGACTTCAAATTTCAAGGACGAAAATTTTCTTTTAGAGGTGAAGAAGTTGTAATACCCAAGAATCTAAAACATGTAAAAAGACCAAATTGCCCCTAAAATCTTAAAATTTGATAAATAAGCATATAAGTACCAAATAAATCCCAAACCTTTGGAAATGAGCAAGATATGAAGTAAATAAATTTTTACTACTACATTTGACATTTGTAAAGTACAAAAAAATTAGATTAACACACAAAATAATCCATGTGGGCCGAAATTTTCATTATACATATTATTAGTATTATTATTAAAACCTTATAAACTAAATAAAACCAAGATAAGTTCAAAATAAATTAGGAAAGGATCAAAATTTGAAAATCTTTGATTTGGTCATGAATTAGCCGAGTCCTTAGCCCAATTTCCCCCACCCCTAATCTGGCCAATCACCCTTAATTAGCTAACTTCCCTTTATTTCTTTTCTAAACATACCGAATCATACAAAAGACACACAAAAATCCATATCTCCTTCATCCGATTTTCTGGAATCAAGTGGGCATTTTTCTGGTGTTGATCTTCATCCAAGGAGACTAGGAAAAATAGTCTTGGGGTTGTGGAGTCGTTCGTGTGATCGCTAGGGTTTTTCTTTTGCCGATAGTACCATCCGAGAAGTTCAAAATTCTCACGATTTATCTACACGTTCGAATCATCATTTGGTATTTTTCATATGATCCTTACTTTACATATGAATCATATAAAATGTTAGAATCGAATCATGCAAGGTTATTTGGTCGCTACAAATTTTAATGATTAAAACACGTATAAAATCTAAAATGCTCTATACAATTTTTCTGGGTTCAACACTTATTTTATTTGAGATCTATTCGACACATACAACTCTGGAAAAATGCTAGATCGATTTGTTATAGCTTATTTTGGCCTTGTCGAATTATTTTTGAATATCGGGTTTAAAAGAAAAAACGAGAAAAGAAAGAAAACCCTAACATGCGATTTAGGGTTTGATGTTTTGGGATTAGATCTGGTAAATTAATGATGTTATAATGATGATTTAATGATTGGGTGATGATGGGTAAAATTAGGTTTAGGGTTTTGTGTATAAAAAGTGTTACCGAGAGATTTTTTAAATAAAAAGGGGATGTTTTTTATTATTCAAACTTATGGGTTATTTTTGTAAGATAATATGGACCAGGGGCATTTCGTATAAATTATAATATGGGGGTCTTTTACGTAAAATATGGAACTTATGGGTTTATATTGTAAATCGTTAAATATATTAATTTGATTTGTAAATTAAATAAAATAGAGGGACTTGTTTGTAATTTCTGGAAACTTATAGGGTGCTCGTATAATATATAACATGAAGGGTTTAATGTGTAAAATTGGATACTTAAAGGATTAATGTGTAAATAGTGTTAACTAGTTAATCGAATGGTACTTTTTAAAGTTAAAGGACTAAATTTGTAATTTATGAAAAGATGGGGATACAGTTCGTACCATATTTAAAATAAGGGTTATATTCTGTAATTTTGTTAAATGGAGGGCTCGTTGTGTAAACATTAATATGTTAAGGGTTAAAATGTAATTTAATGAATTATAAGGTTTAAATTGTAATTTATTTAACTAAAGGGTATAAGGTGTAAAATTGGTAAACTTGAAGTATGAAAATCGTTAACTTTGGTAAATTATGGATTTAAGTGGATAAATTGTAATACTTTCATTTTAGACCCTTAACTTTGGTATTATTACATGTAAAACCCTAAAATATGGAAAGTTGTTATAATTAACCCTAAACTATCATAACTTGCTAAAATATACCCTATCTCCATAATGAGCTTATTAAATGACCTAACCTAAATTATAATACTTAAATCTTTCTAATTATGGAAACTTACTAAATAAGGAAACTTTCTAAAAATAGAAACTTGTTAAATATGGAAACCTGCTAAAAATAGAAAGTTTCTTAAAATGGAAAGGCAAGCTAAAATGAGTAATTAAGAACCAATTGTAATTCTCTTCTACTCCTTTAGGTGTGAAGAAGGAGAGGCCTTGATCCATTTCTGTGCTTTCTGTTCTTGTCTTTGTTTGCATTCGCGATAAGGAACAGATATTCTACCCTTTTTTCAGTAAGGGTGTCTTCGTTCTCATGACTCATTGATCTTGATTCGTTTTAAGGTTCCCTAAGCCATTGCTATGTTCCCCTACACTTTGGTTCATTTGTTTGATTCATTTTGACTTTGATGTTCGATATGACCCTTTTGCTTTGAGCCTCTATAATGATCCATTTGATATTCGTTCATCACTTTGGGATATTAGTATTCGAATCACTTGATACTTAGAGGGTTCATTTGATTTTGGTAACTAGATATGAAAACCTTTTCAATTATAACATGGAAATGTTTTGAGGAAAACTTATTTTAAAATGATGTTTATGAAATATGCGATACCACTTTTATTTGGAATTTTACTAAACTTTATGAAAACTACTTTTAAAGACTACTTTTGTAAAAACAGTTATTAAAGATCATTTTAATGAAAACCATTTGATAAAGATTTCTTAAAATGAACCAGTTGATTATGAACCTTTGATCAGTTCATTTGGATTCATTTGACTTTGATATTGGATATGAGCTTTGCCATGAACCTTTGATATTTGGACTTTGACTATGAATCGATGACTTTGACTATTTGAACCTTTGCTATGATTTGGACATTTGACCTTTGACCCTTCAGTTTGATACCCGAGCCAAATTTGTTTCCTAGCCATGAAGGTAACATGGCCATGTCATTGATGCACCAATGGCATGACTCTAGTGTGGTTGAGTGATGTTCCACGCCGTCCCCATTTTGATGATGATATGTGCACACTATATTTACTATGGCCAGTATTTGTTCGGGGGGCGTATGGATGCATCCTAGATTTGTTTTGTATTTGAGGGATATATCATGATTTGATTTGATTTGATTTGGTGACTGATGCATGGGTGCAATCCACGTCTTTCACATGTTCGGGAGCTAGCTACTCCATTTGAAGAATGAGGACACCCCTCATATTATCTGATTATCTGAGAGGTCTCCCCTCTATATGATTATGTGGATATGGTTACTATGTTTGATTTGTTTGGGCTCGTGGTGGATTACTGACCTTCCCTTTCCCTTTCTTACTTTGTACTCTATGACTATACCTTTGTAAACCCAATGCACTAAACTATACATGTTCGTTTCCTTTTGATTTCATTTCCGTTTATTATATATCTGTTCACTGGGCTTTTTAAGCTCAGCCGCATTTCTTTTCCTGCGGCAGGTTTTTAGATGGAAGCTGGGTTATGAGTGGAGAGAACCTCGGACTTAGAAGACTTTGATAGCTTATGGATTAGCAATGATTAGAAGTCATTATATTTAGACTTAGTAGTTATTGAAATTCCCATTTGTAACCTTGTGTATTCAGTATTTCATTTGTAACCCTTGTATTACTGTTGATGTATGCTTTGTTTTGATCTGATATGAAACCATCATTATGACATCTTTACCCTTATCGGGTTGGGGTGTTACATTAAGAATGGAAGTAGAAAAGTTAAAACTTGATAATTTAGGTTATGAATATGGCCTAAAATTAGTAGAAGCAAAACTTGACTTTCTTAAACAGAATGAAGTAGAATATGTTGATAAGATTAATGGAGTAGAAGTAGAAATTATGAAGATAAGGATGCTGAGGAGATAATCAAGGGTTCAGGGGAGGTTGAGAAACAAGTTCAGAAGGAAATTGATGATAGGGATGTTCAGAATGAAGGTAATGTTGATATGGATATGGATGCTGGTATTGGTGAACATGTTGAGGAGTTTGTGGTTAAAGATAAATCAGGAAATGAAGTGGTCCTTGAAAGTGTTGTAAAAGGAGTTAAAGGAGATTCTGTTGTTGGTGTTGAGAAATTGGCCAAGGAAGATTTTGCTGCTGGCTCAGGGCATCCTACTGCTAGTGTTGCTCTTTCTGCTGTTGAGCCAGAGCAAGGTTCTACTGCTGAAGATTTGGAAGATGATGATGATACTTTTAGTTTGGCTCAGGTTATGCTTAATCTAAGATACAAATCTTCCATACCAACAAAACAATCTGAACCAAAACCTCAATCAACTCAAACAAAACCACCTCCACCTCCAAGAAGACCTGTTAAAGGTGTTACTATTAGAGAGCCTACACCAATACCAAAACCTGCACAACCAACTATTTCATCAAAAGACAAAGGCAAAGGAATTCTGATTGAAGAACCCAAGCAGAAGTTTAAGTTTCAATCACCAATTCAACAAGAACAACAAAGTCAAACAAATGAAGAAGTTGCTAGACAGGTGCAAGCACAACTTGATGCAGAAGAAGAAAATAAGAAAAAAGAGAGAGATACACTCCTGAAGAGAAACAATGTGCTATAGATGATCTGCTGGGAGAGTTTATAAAGAAACAGAGTCAGAAAAAGGTTTCTAAGAGGAAGAAGCCTACAAGAGCTGAACAGATAAACTATATGAAGAATTATCTAAAGCATCAAGCCTACTGGAAAGCTAGCTCTTTCAAAGGGATGACTCATGCAGCTATTGAGAGAGCATATTTTGAGGCTTATGCAAGGATAAACAGACCTATTGAACCCATGTCAGATGATGATATTGCAAAACTTACAAGACATATGGCACCAAAAGCTTATATGAATGTGGATACTGATGTTGGAAAGTCTAAGAAAGTGTCTGAGGGTGTCAAAGACAAGATGGATAGTAAGAAGGCAGTAGAAAAAGAAGTAATGAATGATGAGAAAAATGAGGAGAAAGAGGTAAAGACTGAATCAACCATTGGTGTAAAGAGGTCTGGGAGAAGGTTGAAAATGAGGGCCAGGAAGAAGAAAAGAACTAAGCCAGTGGTGATGAGTGATTCAGAGAGCAGTTCTAAAGTTGAGAAAGAACCATGTGTTGATGAGCATGAAACTGAAGAGGAAACTGAGGAGGATAGAGCAAGAGTAATGTCTCTCACAGTTCTAGCACCACAAAAGGAACCTGAGATAACTAATGCAGTCCCCCTCACAACCAAATATCCAATCATCTCCTATTCACACACAGTCAGAGATGGAAGTGAAGCATACTGGGCATTCAAGAGATCCAATGGTCTATATTATGGATTTGTTAGGTTTTCACAGATGTTACACTATATGGATAGAGATGATGTGGTACAACTTTGGAAGCTGTATAAGGAAAGATATGATGATCAGAGACCAGATGTGATATATGAGAGGATAAACTATTATTTTTTGAAGAACATGTTTGAGCCACATAGTCAAGATATTGAATGGAAGGAATTGTTAAACACCACCAAAATTCATAGATGGTATTTATATCAATCTTGTGGAGTACATGAATTGGTTGGTCAAGGTGTGCTGGTATACATGCTTGTGGAAAAAGATTATCCCTTGAACACCAACACATCAGTTATTACTCAGATGTTGCAGCCTGGTATGTTAAAGTTACAAAAAGGATTTGATCGTCAAGCTTATCAGTTGATCAAGAAGTATGAATATGTTCTCAACCCAAAGAAGAAAGTGTAAATATGTTTGGAAGCATCCTCTTGGTGTTTATCTGTGCTTAGAAGAAACTTGTATATTTTGGGAGAAAATATCATGTTTAGGGGAGGATTGTTGGCTTTGAAGATGCTGCTGCTTAAGGTTGATTATACTGCTCATGGATCTTATTGGAAAAATACACTAAGTGTTATTCTGCTGCTAAGCTAAATGATTCTACTGCTGGTGTATTCATTCTACTGCTGGGTTTCTGAGAAGAATTGAAGAAATAAGCTAAGTGTGATTCTACTGCTAGCCTATGAAGATTCTACTGCTAGAGTAATCATTCTGTTGCTTATTAGATATACGTTTATAGTCTGTTAGATAATTATGGTAATGATACGATTAGATATTATCTTGTATAGAAAGTCTTTGTTACCGACTAGGACTCCTTAAGTCTATAAAAGGAGGATCTAGGGTTAGGGTTAGTATAGGTATTATTGTTTTGTATTCACTTCAAGGTTCTTTGTAACCCTGTTACTTTTGAGTAACCGTATTCAATATATTGAGGTGATAGTTGAGAGAATTCTTGTGTGTTCGATTCATAATTCTACTTAAGATTAAGTACTAGTTTCCGCATAGTATTTAATAGATCATTCAAGAACAATCTCTATACCTATTTTCTTAGATCTACATCTAAGGTAATTAACAAGATCGTTAGCTCAACTGGGATCAACACCACTCGTGAAATTTGGAAATAATATTTATCGTCGAAAAATATATTTTTGACGTCTTGTTAAGTCATAAAACATTTTACGTGTATATATGTTGTAACGATACTCTACGATCATCATTTGTTGATTTATTGAAAAATAGAGTTTTTCGTCGCAATTAAAACACTTTGGTAAATTTGTGAAAATGGCTAAGTAGCCTCGCAAAGCTAGTCGTAAGTAGATGAATATTGAGTGTTAGGAAACGATCTCCGTGGTTTTAGAAAGCTTGTAACAATATCTTAAATTCGTATCATTGAAATTTTGTCCATACGAGTCCCGATCATAAAGAAAAATAATGGTTAAGTTAGTTAGTCGAGCTAAATTGGCTGTTTTTGTGTAGTTTTCGGTATATTTGAAAGGTCATATCTTACTCGATACAAGTCCAGTTGACGAACGGCTGGTCAAATTGGAAAATAGTGTTAATGTCTCAAACTGACTTGATCAATGAGAAAAATGGCTCCAAACTTGGTTAATTGCAAAAACAGTTTTACACTTAGAAACATTTTTAATAAATAGCTAATAAAAATGTGTTGTGAATGTCAGTTTTCAAACGCTTGTATCTCGGTCGTTATAAGTTCGTTTACTACGTTCTTTATGTCCTCGGCTTCGTATTACGGCGAACTAATAGATTTTTGATATGTCGGCTCGTCTAGTTCATGTTCAATGCCTTGTTTTAACCATGGAAAATTGGGTAACAGCCCACTATTTTTCAGAAAATAGTTTTTAGTCGTCAAACTTAGAATTAACGTATCTTTCTCGTCGTAAGCTCGTTTTTACTCATTCCAGCGGCCATGGCTTCGTTTTTGAGTGTATTTTCTAAATAGGTAAACCAAAATAATCCATGATCTACTGAGATTTCCAGAAATTGCAAAAATGGACAGAACCTCATCTATATTTTGTTAAAATCATTTTTACTAGTTCAAGGTTTGTACATATCCCTTCCAATCAACACCAAAACTATTCTAAACCTACCATACACCTTCTTAGGGTGTCATGGGTTCCTAATCTTCACCAAAAATAATGGAGCTCATAAGATCACTAATAAAATTCTTTAAATTCATTTTAGTGACAAAATAAGTTGTAAGTGGTATATAACATAGATATATTTGCATGCTTTGCTACTAGCTCATAAAAATAAATTAATTAGGAGTATAAATGAGTAGAAAAAAAAATACTTTGAACAATTACTTGAGGTTGATGAATTTTTGAGGTTAATGACTTAGTTATTTCTAGGTTTTTATTTCAAAACCCAAACAAGAAACACTAATTGAGTTGTAAAATCACTTGATCTTGAAAATGTTATGGTTTCTCCTTGTTCTTGATCTTGGCCGAACCACAAAGGGAATGGGAGAGATGAGAGAATTTCTTGCTAGTTGATTTTTGTTTAGGGAAATATGTGTGTTTATTTGAGATACTTGAAGTATTAAATGAGGAAACATGTAATGATTTGTAGTTAGACAACTAGCATAGGTCTAATTTGTAGTGAAAGTGGGCTAGGAGGGGGGGGGGCAAGGGACGGCAAAAGGGGGAAAGGTGGGTTGAAGTGATGATTAGTCTTAATTAACCTTGTACTTGTTGTAAGATTTTGCTAGTATTTAGTTAAGATATTTTGCTATCGGGTATTGAGTTAGCTAGAAATAAATTTTAACGGAACAAGATAATGTATGAAGAAGTTGTAAAAATTATAAAATCACATTTCCTGCAAGTATCGGGTGTCCAATTAGTTATCGAGTTGAAATTTCGTAAACCGTCGTAGTTATAAGCTTTTAACGGTATATATAGTAAATAGTTTCAAAACACCGGGTAAACTAATAATATAATTTTTATATCACTGTAATGAGTGTGAAAAATATATTAGGACCATAGTCGGGAGTGTCGGGTATATTGTTCGTAGTAAATGATTGAGTGGTAGCGTTTATTTAATAAATAAATATAGGTGAACTAAAATTATGCAAGCCCGTGAATGACCTAACATGAAGATGATGTTACTGATGATATGTAGACTACTCTAGTCTATATGATGTATCCTTAGTGATGTTCCATGAATACGCAACTAAACCCTTACGGTTACGCGAATTTTGAAGACCCATAAACCTAGTTTACGAACTGATGAATGATAACCATGAATAGTGATTTTCCTCCGGGAATGAATAGTGTTTCATGAATAGTAAACTTTTTGATAACGTTTTAAAGTCGCAAACTGACTTCAAAAATGTTGAATAGTGAAATGATGAATAGTAATTTGTGAAAAGTAAATTTCTAAGTTTGGAAAATGACCTGGAATTACGATATGTCACAGTCTTCCATCCTAAAAGGAATTCAGTTCCTGAATTCAGTTAGTGTTGGTCTTTGGAGTGGATTTGGTGAAAAGATGTGGATATTAGAGACGCATCTGGTCTTCCCGCTCCCAAGTAAACTCGGGTCCTCTTCGAGAATTCCAGCGAACTTTCACGATAGGAATTCGACTCTGCTTCAACTGTTTGACCTCACGGTCCATGATTTCTGCTGGTTCCTTCACAAAATTGAGCTTATCGTCGAGTTGAATTTCATCTAATGGAATTACGAGTGATTCATCTGAAAGACACTTCTTGAGGTTCAAAACATGAAATGTGTTATGTACGCTGTTGAGCTCTGACGGAAGTTCAAGTCTGTATGCCACTGGACCAACTCTATCCAGAATCTTAAATGGTCCAATGTACCTCGGGTTCAATTTCTTGCGCTTTTCGAATCATATCACGCCATTCCAAGGCGAGACCTTCAACATAACTCTGTCGCCAACTTGTAATTCTAATGGTTTGCGTCTAACGTCAGCATAACTTTTCTGTCGGCTTCTGGCTGTTCTGAGTCTTTCTCGGATCTGGATTATCTTTTCTGTTGTTTCGCGAACCATGTATGGACCAGTGAGTTGTGCTTCACCAACTTCGGCCCAGTAAACAGGGGACCGGCACTTTCGAACATAGAGTGCCTCGAATGGTTTGGCTTTTATGCTGGTGTGATAACTATTGTTGTAAGAGAATTCGATCAATGGAAAATGGTTAGCCCAACCATTTCCAAAGTCAATCACACATGCCCTGAGCATATCTTCCAATGTTTGAATCGTTCTCTCGCTCTGACCATCGGTCTGAGGATGATAGGCAGTGCTCATGTCTAATTTGGTTCCAAATGCGTCTTGTAATGACTGCCAAAAGTTTGAAGTAAATCGACTATCTCTGTCGGAAATGATGAAGATCGGTGCACCGTGCTTTGAGACTATTTCCTTGAGAAAGTCTGGTAAGCTGATCCATAGAATAAGTCTCTCTGATTGGTATGAAATGGGCTGATTTGGTGAGACGATCAACGATTACCCAAATAGCATCGTAACCGCCTGATGTCTTGGGAAGTTTAGTGACGAAGTCCATTGTAATGCGTTCCCATTTCCACTGGGAAATTTCTGGTTGCTGAAGTAATCCTGATGGTTTCTGGTGTTCGACTTTTAACTTAGAGCAAGTAAGGCATTTGTTAACATACGTAGCTATTTCTGCTTTCATATTTGGCCACCAATAAAGTCTCTTGAGATCCTGATACATCTTATCAAAACCTGGGTGGATAGAATACTTCGATTTGTGCTACTCATGCATAATCAACTCTCGTATCCCGCCATAGAGAGGTATCCAGCTTCTATCCTTGAAGCATGATACTCCGTCTGATCTCTTTACAAAGCCATTTGCATTCTCTGGCATTCCATAGAGTTTCTCATTTGGTCGATTTTCTTCCTTGAGTGCCTCCCTTTGAGCCTCGAGGATTCTTGATGGTAGAGGTGAACTGATCGTCATCCCTAATGATCTGACTCTCAAAGGCTTGAGTCGTTCTTTCCGGCTAAGGGCATCTGCCACAACGTTCCCTTTTCCCGGATGATATCGAATTTCACAATCGTAGTCACTAAGCAATTCCAACCAACGACACTGTCTCATATTAAGCTCTTTCTAATCAAGTATTTATTGTAAGCTCTTGTGGTCGGTAAACACTACACAGTTAGTACCGTAGAGGTAGTGCCTCCAAATCTTGAGTGCAAAAACCACGGCACCCAACTCTAAATCATGACTGGTGTTATTCTTCTCATGAGTCTTGAGTTGTCGAGATGCATAAGCTATCACCTTCTCGTTCTGCATTAATACGGCTCCAAGTCCTTTATGCGATGCATCACAGTATACCACGAAGTTCTCAATCCCTTCGGGTAGTGCCAAAATTGGCGCACTGCAAAGCTTTTGCTTCAATCACTGAAAAGTGGACTCTTGTTTCTTTCCCCACTCGTATTTCTGGTTCTTCTGAGTCAACTTGGCCAAAGGTTTAGCTATCATAGAAAACCCTTCTATGAATCTTCTATAATATCTGGCAAGTCCTAAGAATTGACGAATCTTTGTAGGAGTCTTGGGCGTCGCCCAATCTTTAACAGCCTCGATCTTTGTAGGGTCACCCTGTAATCCTTGGCTATCAATGACATGACCAAGAAATTGTACTCTTCGGATCCAAAAATCACAGTTCGAAAATTTAGAATACAAATTCTCTTTCTTGAGTAGCCCTAAGATCGTTTTGAGGTGTTCTCTGTGCTCTTCTTCATTCTTCGAGTAAATCAAGATGTCGTCGATGAATACAATCACAAAATTATCCAGATACGGCTTGCATACTCTATTCATGAGATACATGAATACCGCAGGTGAATTGGTTAATCCGAATGGCATTACTTGAAACTCATAATGACCATAACGAGTTCTAAATGCTGTCTTCGGGATATATCTTCCTCCCGAACTCTGAGTTGATGGTAACCTGATCTCAGGTCGATCTTTGAGTAAAAACTAGAGCCTTGCAATTGGTCGAACAAATCATCGATTCTGGGAAGTGGGTAACGATTCTTCACCGTTAGCTTGTTCAGCTCTCGATAGTCTATACACATCCTCAAAGATCCATCCTTCTTTTTCACAAACAGGACCGGTGCTCCCCAAGGCGAGGAACTTGGCCTAATGAATCCTTTGCCTAAGAGTTCTTGCAACTGGTTAGACAACTCTTGAATTTCGGATGGTGCTAGTAGATAAGGTGCTCGTGCGACTGGTGCAGCTCCTGGCACTAAGTCAATCTGAAATTCTACTTGACGAGTAGGCGGTAATCCAGGCAAGTAAGACTTCTGGAAAGTCTCGGACAATTGGTACATCTTCAAGTCGTTTCTCATCCGACTTCTTTTCTGTTATATGTGCCAAGAAAGCATAACAACCCTTCTTTATGTATTTCTCGGTTTTGATGCATGATATGATACTGAGTCTAGTTCCACTTCGTTCGCCACGAATGATCAAGGTTTTGCCGTCGTAAGGAAGATGAACAACTTTCTCATCACAAATGATTCTTTCCTGATGTCTGGATAACCAATCCATACCGATAATGACGTCGAAACTTCCATGTTCTACGGGCATAAGGTCTATATTGAATGGATGGTTTAGGAAATTGAGAGTGCAACCACGGACAATGGTGTTGGTGCGAACTAAGGTACCGTTAGCTAGTTCGATGTGGTAAGGAGTGTCTAGTTTGGTTGGTTCGATGTCGAGCAGAGGTGCAAATATAGTAGAAACAAAACTTCTATCGGCTCCTGAATCAAATAAATTGGATGCATAACGATTATTGATGAGGAACGTACCCATGACAACCTTCGGGTCCTCTTTGACATCTTCTCCTCCAATAACATAAACTCTTCCTCTAGCTGTTCCACCTTGGTTCCCGTTTCCCTGATTCTTCCTTTTTGGACAGTCACTCTTGAAATGTCCTTTCTCTCCACAGCCAAAACATGTCACTGGGGGTCTCTGATTATCAGCCACAATTGGAATCTTGTAATCTCTGGTCGAATGACCAACCTTCTTACAGTTACCACAAGGATTAGGACAATTCCCAGGGTTATGATGACTTTGACACTTGTTGCATTTGGGTAAGGTACCATTGTAACCTTTCTTCTCAGTTGGGCCTGCGGCATAGGCCTTAGCAACTTCTTGTCTCTTTGGTGGTTGTTGAGTAGCATTGCCACCCTAATTGTTGCCCCACCTTCTCTTGTTGCTGTTGTTTTTGTTATAGTTGGTATTGTTTCGGTTGTTGTTATAGTTGTTATTGTTGTTATTACGGTTATTGTTGTTGACAGTAGTTCCCTTCTTTATCACTTGAGCCATAAGCTTTTGAGACATTCTGATAGCTTCGTCAAGTGTGAGTGGATCAAAAGAAGTTACATCCCCACGGATGCTGTGTGGTAGCCCACCAATGAAGTTTTCCAACAACTTCTCGTTATCTTAAACCATAGTTGGACATAGCGCTGCCAACTCTTGAAATCTCCTGATGTAGGCTTCGATATCATTACCGCATTCTCTCTCTTTCAACTACTAGTGTTGCCTCTATACTATCCGCAACAAGTTTTCTAATATCAGCTGGTCTCATCACTTGAGTAGTTTTCTTTGGCGGCATAATTCTTCATAATCACAAAAGATAACAACAATGAGAACTCACAAATAGAAATGATCATCATACACAATATACAACCACAACATGTATAAATAAAATGAATCACAACGAGAAACAACCATGAAATATCATAAGTATAATCACAACACACATGAATATAATACATGAAAATTTTGGCCTACATGGACCAATATCATAGATAGCACAACCATTCCTACATAGTAGAGTCAACACTTGATACATTTTGTTTGTACAACAACCAAAAGACTACAAGTTCTTTAAACTATGTCACACACCCCGTGACTAGGATAATAATAGTAAAAGCTAGCATGATATAAGTCTAGTCTAGGCATCTCTTGGTGCTCCGCCTGATCGACTCTGAAGCTCTCGGATCTCTGCAGCTAGTCTGACCACAATCTCCTCCAGATGCTGAATCCGAAGTTGTGTAGCAGCATCCCTGCTCTCCAAAGTAGCAATACTCGCACGTGTTGAAACTAACTTACCTGCCTGTCGCTGCTGCTCCTCCTGTGACATCTGGGCTCTGTCAAAAAACTCTGTCATCTCCTGCCTCAGCTCAGTGATGCGCTCACGATCCTCCTGCTATCTAGTCTCTAAACCCTGATAGGAAACATCAATGGAAACCCTGCCTAAAAGCAAACCCTCTGTCTCCTCCTCCATCGCCTCAACTCGGCTCAATGGAATCTCCTCTAACTGACCCAAGGCCCTGTCAATCTGCTCCTGCTGATGGTCTAATCGTGTCTCAAGTGTAGGAGCAGTAGGCTATCTAGCGGCTGCAGCTCTGGAACTCTCACCAACCTTAAACCTACTAGGTGGTGTAGTCTCTGTAGTCTCAGTAGTAGCTGGTGATGGTGTGTCAAATCGTGCACGCTTCTTGAGCGGCAAGTCAGATATGGGTGTAGGGTCTCTGGGATGTGATGGTGCTGATGGTACTCCATATGATGGTGAGGATGAGGATAATGATGATAGAGAGGATGGTGATGATGGTGGTGATGGTGTACCAAATACTACTCTCTTTTGCGCTGTCAAGCGGCGTCTGAGAGGATAAGATGCAGTAAACACTCTGGGCTGAACACTAGTGGTCGGGATAAGTGATGGTGGTGGTAGTGGTACATAAGCAGCTGGTGATCTAGGAGTACGAGTAAGGGAACGTACACTCTTACTAGCAGTGAGCTTTATAAGAAACCCATTCGGAGACAGTCGGTAAGCCCGACCAAAAGGTATCGGCTTTCCTGGCCCAATGATAGGCACAACTCTAGCCCTACGGCGAATCAATGGTGATAAGGGTGGTGTAGGTGCAACTTCGTCCTCCTCAAAGGGTTCAGTCTCAGCATCGGATGGTATGGGTGATGAGTCTGGTGTAGAGTCAACTGATGATAGGACTATAGTAGGTGGTGACGAGACATCCTCCATGTCAGAGTCTGAAGTAATGATGATAGGATGAGTATCCGAAAACATCTCTGTGACAATCGATGTGAAATGAAAGTAAATAACCCACATAATGTATGTATGAAACCGCATGTATAGTGAATATGCACTTATGATGAAAGTTTTCAGGAAAATAAAATAAGAAGGAATTGTATAATTCTAGCATATTATAAGATGTATGAATTGAGAATATAAGTATAATAAAGATAAAATGATTTAGTAATTTGTGTACTTAGTTGTGATACACGTTTACTCTGCTATAGTATGTTAACAGACATAGAATATAGGTACTTTGTTCAGTTCACCATCGATTGATTGAATCTCAAAACCCACCAGTTTGAGGCGCATCATCTTTTGTTCTTCAAAGCCACAATCTTGACCAAACTGATGCCAGTTTCCCTCCATGATCAAAGCTTTTATCTTAAAAGGGTTATGTCTGTGTAAAACCGCCTGCAAATTGACTCGGTAACACCATTTCCTGTGTACGATCTCTCCTTTTGTGTACTAGTGCATGTTCAAGTCGTCCCAGATTTCTGATTTAATTTTTTGTTTGGTAATAGTTATTTTCGTATCAGTTGAACATATGAATAACTGAAAAGTAATATTTGAGATTGTAATTTTATTACGTATGTCTTACCAGCTTATAGTAATATCCAACATCTGGATGGAATGGGGTGTAAACGACTCTGTTTTCATTTACATGAGCATTGTGATGATACCAAGTGCAAACTTGCTGCATTCTCAAGTCTGCGATGATAAGGTGTATGTATTATGAGGTAATTTGCAGATAGATGTTTATAAAAATGTAGTTGTGTTAATTTATAAGTAAAACTGATATGTGGAATATAAGATTTACCATTACGGTCACGGTAAAGAACAGGTCTTGGTGGTGTTTTTAGCAACGTTGGACGTATGTCTTCAGTGCTCAATCCTAAGCCATCATAATCTCGTATGACCATAACTGATAAGGTATGTGTTTCCAAGTTTGTAAACACAAGTCTCTGGCCCCACCGTATCCTTGCTGTGACAAAAAAATCATCCCTTCCGTACCCTGTGAAACCATTAATTCTGACAATCTTGTCTTCCCATGGTTTTACCCTCTTGTGGCGAACAAGGAATGTCATTCCTTTGTATATGAGGGTGAAGTTGTTTTGCCAAATATCTTGCAAGAAATCCCCTGGTAGTAACTACACGTAGAACCATGTAACCAAGGAATTATACAATTATTAAAACAGTAAAGTTATTTTACAACAGAAACTTTGATTAGAATATATATGTTGTTTTACCGTGATTCCTGGTGCATAAGTTGCCAAACACCTGATCATTCTTGGTTCTATTGTGTGGTTATCGTATCCAGCACACTCTGGTCCGTCAATGTCATAGACTGTGACATAGTAGTCATCTTCAATAGATCTATTCACTCACTCTCGCTTACTCCGTAATTAACGGTTCATGATAAATAAATGGGGACATTAACTGGGCAATGATGTAACTTAAGCAATGTAAATGAATTTGATACTTTGGTCCGTATGAAAAATGGTGCAATGTATTCTCCCCCGCAAGTTTGGAAATGAAATTATAAATTGAAAACGAGGCTATGAAAACTCACATGATGCAATGGTTATAATGACAAAAGTGGATACACTGAAATGA
Source organism: Artemisia tridentata subsp. tridentata (assembly GCA_021014915.2). Classification (NCBI taxonomy): domain Eukaryota; kingdom Viridiplantae; phylum Streptophyta; class Magnoliopsida; order Asterales; family Asteraceae; genus Artemisia; species Artemisia tridentata. The sequence continues at coordinate 268,064,689 of CP139508.1, forward strand.
GGCACGATCTCTAACCGCAACCTAATATGAATGATATGATCTAATGTAAGTCATGGAATGATGTTACACATGCAAATACGTATGTTATCGATACCACTCGTGAAATTTGGAAATAATATTTATCGTCGAAAAATATATTTTTGACGTCTTGTTAAGTCATAAAACATTTTACGTGTATATATGTTGTAACGATATTCTACGATCGTCATTTGTTGATTTATCGAAAAATAGAGTTTTTCGTCGCAATTTAAACACTTTGGTAAATTTCTGAAAATGGCTAAGTAGCCTCGCAAAGCTAGTCGTAAGTTAGTGAATATTGAGTGTAAGGAAACGATCTACGTGGTTTTAGAAAGCTTGTAACAATATCTTAAATTCGTATAATCAAAATTTTGACCATACGAGTCCCGATCATAAAGAATAATAATGGTTAAGTTAGTTAGTCAAGCTAAATTGGCTGTTTTTGTGTAGTTTTTGGTATATTTGAAAGGTCGTATCTTACTCGATAAAAGTCCAGTTGACGAACGGCTGGTCAATTTGGAAAATAAGCCGGGAGTACTTGGTTTTACTTCAAAGTGTTAATGTCTCAAACTGACTCGATCAATGAGAAAAATGGCTCCAAACTTGGTTACTTCCAAAAACAGTTTTACACTTAGAAACATTTTTAATAAAAAGATAATAAAAATGTGTTGTGAATGTCGGTTTTCAAACGCTTGTATCTCGGTCGTTATAAGCTCGTTTTCTACGTTCTTTATGTCATTGGCTTCGTATTACAGCGAACTAATAGATTTTTGATATGTTGGCTCGTCTAGTTCGCGTTCAATGCATCGTTTTAACCATGGAAAATCGGGTAACAGCCCACTATTTTTCAGAAAATAGTTTTTAGTCGTCAAACTTAGAATTAACGTATCTTTCTCGTCGTAAGCTCCTTTTTACTCATTCCAGTGGCCACGGCATCTTTTTTGAGTGTATTTTCTAAATATATAAACCAAAATAATCCATGATCTACTGAGATTTCCATAAATTGCAAAAATGGACTGAACCTCATCTATATTTTGTTAAAATCATTTTTACTAGTTCAAGGTTTGTACATATCCCTTCCAATCAACACCAAAACTATTCTAAACCTACCATACACCTTCTTAGGGTTTCATGGGTTCCTAATCTTCACCAAAAATGATGGAGCTCATAAGATCACTAATAAAATTCTTTAAATTCATTTTAGTGACAAAATAAGTGGTAAGTGGTATATAACATAGATATATTTGCATGCTTTGCTACTAGCTCATAAAAATAAATTAAGTAGGAGTGTAAATGAGTAGAAAAAATTACTTAGAACACTTACTTGAGGTTGATGAATTTTTTAGGTTAATTACTTAGCTATTTCTAGGTTTTTATTTCAAAACCCAAACAAGAAACACTAATTGAGTTGTAAAATCACTTGATCTTGAAAATGCTATGGTTTCTCCTTGTTCTTGATCTTGGCCGAACCACAAAGGGAATGGGAGAGATGAGAGAATTTCTTGCTAGTTGATTTTTGTTTAGGGAAATATGTGTGTTTATTTGAGATACTTGAAGTATTAAATGAGGAAACATGTAATGATTTGTAGTTAGACAACTAGCATAGGTCTAATTTGTAGTCAAAGTGGGCTAGGAGGGGGGGCAAGGGGCAGCAAAAGGGGGAAATGTGGGTTGAGGTGATGGTTAGTCTTAATTAATCTTGTACTTGTTGTAAGATTTAGCTAGTATTTAGTTAAGATATTTTGCTATCGGGTATTGAGTTAGCTAGAAATAAATTTTAACGGAACAAGATAAATTATGACGAAGTTGTAAAAATTATAAAATCACATTTCTTGCAAGTATCGGGTGTCCAATTAGTTATCGAGTTGAAATTTCGTAAACCGTCGTAGTTATAAGCTTTTAATGGTATATATAGTAAATAGTTTCAAAACACCGGGTAAACTAGTAATATAATTTTTATATCACTATAATGAGTGTGAAAATATATTAGGACCATAGTCGGGAGTGTCGGGTATATTGTTCGTAGTAAATGATTGAGTGGTAGCGTTTATTTAACAAATAAATATACGTGTACTAAAATTATGCAAACCCGTGAATGACCTAACATGAAGATGATGTTACTGATGATATGTAGACTACTCTAGTCGATATGATGTGTCCTTAGTAATGTTCCATGAATACGCAACTAAACCCTTACGGTTACGCGAATTTTGAATACCTTACGAACTGATGAATGATAACCATAAATAGTGATTTCCCTCCGGGAATGAATAGTGTTTCATGAATAGTAAAATTTTTGATAACATTTCAAAGTCGTAAACTAACTTCAAAAATGATGAATAGTGAAATGATGAATAGTAATATGTGAATAGTAAATTTTGAAGTTTGGAAAATGACCTGGAATTACGATTTGTCACAATATCCACATAACTGTAAGTTGTAATTTGTTGATCATATAATTGTTTTCAACATAATGTGACAGTTAACAATTTGGATAAACCTAAGTTTAACATAAATAAAACAATAGGAATCTATACACTGAGTATTTACTGTGGGTGTTGATGATTAGATTTTTAGTTTTTAAACCTTTGGTGTGGTAATCGTTATCATAAACCTAAGTTTAAAATGAAGTTTTGTTTAACATAAACCTAAGAAGAAAAATATCACCAGCATGGCACACTTAGAGTTAGAAGTAACCTATGTCTAATATAAATCCAAGGATATAAATACACACAATATTTGTATTAGGTGTGATCGATATGTTACATGAAGACAGTTTGGTAACATAAATCGAAGGATATAAAAAACCAAACAAACATATAAATTTAGTATGATGGTGCAATACTAAGTTTTACAAATTCATGTTTGTTATTACCTTGAGATTTTAATAAGATCTGCAGTTGATTCACAAGTCTTTGCAAGTGGAGTCGATACCTAATAGTTTAGTGATGAGGTTGATCGACTTAGGTTAAGCTGTGTAGCATGATTAAATATGTTGTTAGCCAACTCTTGTGTTGGTTTTGTAATGCGTGGGCTTATAGCCTCTTTTTTTTTGGTTTTTTTGTTTTTTTGTTTGTGGTCTTTTAAGTTTTGCTATACAAATTGTGTAATTTTTTTGGAGGTTGCATAAATAAGGCCCAACCATGTTAACTTATCTTAACAATTAACATATTGGATTTTTTAGTAGCCAATATTAATAACATGATATCTCTTATAGCCCAACATTTAAAGATTTTTTAGTTGGAAGGTTTGTTATTCAAGAAGTTTAATATCGGGTTCTACTCAAACAAATACTCGAAGTATCATTCAACTGCTAGAACATTTGATTCTGCTGCTAGCGTTAAACATTCTACTACTTAATGATTCTACTGCTATTGAAGAACTTTCTACTGCTAAGTGGATAACTATCAAGTGATTCTGCTGCTGAGTAGGTAAGTATTCAAAGATATTACGTGTATTAAAGTCAACAATACATGGTAGATAATATCTTACCCCATGTGTTCAGTCATTATGTTATATTCTCAGAACAAGTTGTAAACATAGATACATGTTGTATCTTAATGACTAACACTCTCAAAGCATGTGTTCGATTAGACTTGACAATATTGTAAAGATCTCTCTTGGACTATAAAAGAGAAATCATAGACTAGATATTATGTATGTATGAATTAGAAGATAACTGTGAAGAACATAGAACAAACACAATAATATCACAAGTCATAAAAACATAAGATTCAAGGTTTTGTAACCCTAGTGATAGTGAAGATCACTCGTATTATCTTGAATAATATTGAATCGTTTGGTGTTAATATTACATGTTCTTTGTTCAATATACACAAGCATAACTGTTCCATTTCCATAACACAAATAACCTTCTAAGTGTGATTAAGTAAATTCCGCGTACTTGATCATATTAACTCAACTTATCACATACACAAAGCAACAAAGGTTTAACCACCTTCCAGTGTATCGTATCCCTCTCAATTGGTATCAGAGCAAGGCTGATATAGTTGATTAGAAGAAGAAGAAGAAGAAATGGACGTTGAATCTATTCAGACCAATGTTGCTGCAAAACTACCCATGCTCAAACAGAATGAGTTTGAGATGTGGAGGCTGAGGATAGAACAATATTTCCAAGTGCAAGACTATGCACTTTGGGAAATCATTGAAGATGGAAACTCTTACCAGCCTACCACAATTACATCAACAGTGGACGGCAAAGTGGTGACGACTCTGCAGACACACCCAACATCTACAGAAGACAGAATAAAGAAGAAAAATGACTTAAAGGCAAGAAGCATGCTGATGATGACAATTCCCAATGATCAACTTCTAAACTTCAGCAAGTTCAAAGATGCCAAGTCATTATTTGAAGCTATTGTTGCCAGATATGGTGGAAATGAAGCCACCAGGAAAACCCACAAGACACTGCTCAAGCAGCAGTTTGAAAACTTCTCCTCTACAAACAATGAATCTCTTGACCATATGTTTAATAGGCTTCAGAATATTGTGAGCCAACTCGCTATTCTTGGTGTTGAAATACCTCAAGAAGATTTGAACTCAAAATTTCTGAGAAGCTTACCAGAAGAGTGGGCTATGCATGTTGTTGTCTGGAAGAATAAGCCAGACCTTGATACAATGGAGCTGATAGATTTGTATAGCAACTTTAAGATTGTGGAGCAAGATTTGAAGAAGAATGGAGGTACTAGTTCTAATATTGGGAACGTGGCATTTATGTCAACTCCCAGTACCTCAAAATCAAGTGAAGAGGTGAAAGTTGTTGATGGTGTTGGTGCTGCTAGTTCATCAAGCAGTACCATGGGTATTTTGGATGAAAAGACTTGTTGTGCATTTCTTACAAGTCAAAATAATGGGTCCATGCTCACCTATGAAGACCTCCAAGAGATCAATGATGATGATCTGGAGGAAATGGACCTAAAATGGCAAATTTCTCTTCTTAGCATGAGAGCCAAGAAGTTCTATCAAAGGACGGGGAAGAAGCTCTTAATCAGCAATACTGATACTGTTGGTTTTGACAAGTCAAAGATAGAGTGCTATAACTGCCACATGATGGGTCACTTCTCAAGAGAATGTAGAAGGCCAAGGCAGCAAGATAGCAAGAACAAAGGTTTTGAAGCACATCCAAAACAAGGGAGGTTTTTTAGCCAAACTCAAAAGCTATGGTAGCTATTGATGGGCTAGGTTTTGATTGGAGTTTCATGGCTGATGAAGAAGAAGATTCTTCACAGATGGCACTCATGGCTTTTTCTACTACTGAGGTACAATCTCATAAAGCTTGTTCAAATGCTTGTACTGCTCTTACAGAATTAAAAACTTTAATCAAACATTATGATGAACAAAAGAAAGAGCTAAGCAAAACTCATCAAAACTACATTAATTATAAGTGTGGTTTAGAATCAACAGAAAAGCAGATCTTATACTAAAAAGAAAATGAACTTGCTTTTTCTGATGACAAAGCTCTTCTTAGACAAGACATATTCTTTAGAGATGCTGAAATTAAGTTTTTAAGAGAGGCTTTTGATAGGGTCAAAAAGGAAAATGGAAACATTCACTTGACTACACAAACACTAGAACATGCTTCTAGAGGTGTGACCAACATGATAGAATGTCAAGTGATAAATAGAGCTAAGTCAGGAGTAGGATATAAGAGTGTCCCACCTCCATACAGAGGTATCCCTAAACCCCCAGGGATTGACCTAGAAAATTCAGGTGTCCCTGAATTTCAACAACCTGAGCTACAATATGGTGTACAGCCAAAAACAATGCTAGTTGTTGATGAGCCTAAGAAAGTTAGTGAAAGTTTAAGTAAAACTTCACTTCCTGAGGACAAGGTGTCCTCTGATAGAAGATCAGATAGTGTAGTCATTGAAGACTAGATATCTGATGATGATGAAGATGAACAGGTTATGTCTAAACCTGAAGTAGTTAAGAAAGCAGGAACAAGGGTTCCTAAAGTGATCAAAAAGGATACTGTTAAGCCTAAATCAAACATTAAACATGTTAGGCAACCAGTTAAATATTGTGAACAATATAGATCCATGATGAACTCAAATAAGTACATTTTATTACTACCATTTATCCTAATTATTTGACTTGTTTTATTATATTATGTATGAGGATTGATACTTAATCGTTTACTTTTGTAATTCTCAGGTAAAAAGAAGCATTTGGTGAAACTTGGCGATTTTGGACTAATTATGGAGCAAAACATGCAAGAAGTTAAGAGTCTACCGAAATGTACAAGATCAAGACTATTCTGCTCCAGATGCGCCGCATCTCACTTATGACATGCGCCGCATCACTATCAATATTTCACCAGATACGATCCAAGATACAAGAGGACATGCGCCGCATCTATAAATGGAGTTACGCCGCATCTTCTGGCGGTGTACGAATATTCCTAAATATTATAATCTTGGACCCCACGCGAAGTTAAGTCAATGCGCCGCATCTACTTACTAGATGCGCCGCATCCTACCCTCAGACAGAAACTATAAATACCCCAAGACCAGACGAATTTCGAGAGACATATTATATCCGACGACCGAAGTACAGAAACCTAGGACGAATTCAGTCAAGGCAGCAGCACAAGACACACCCAATCAAAGATACAAGAGCTGTAAGAAGGTGCTGCATGTGTTTAATTCATTAAGTAGTTTTGTTTTATTGTGTTAGTAAACTTTAATTCATCAAGATTGGTGGCTTGTGTAATGTGACAACGGAAAGATTGCACTCCCTTAAAACTGCTTTCTCATTAATTAAAGTTTATATGTTGATGTCATTGGTGACTTTTATTAGTGCATTGATAACCTCTGTGTCTAGCTGAGCGTTGATCGGGTCGCCATGCCTCTGCCCTCGCCTATTTATTAGATCGCCTATGCATTCTATGGTCTGTAGAAAAGTAGGAAGAAAGATAAATAGGATAGTCATAAGTAATCATTAAGGGTTTACTCGCCGATAAGATTAGAACCAACGAGAAAGGACTTAATCTTGGTGCGTTGCATCGAACTACACACTTCATATAACACTAGCAATAAAACAAGTGACAAACTACTTATCATCAGGACAGCCCTCTTATTGTCTCGAGTATTTATCTGTGTACGTGTGTGCTACTTGGTGATTCGTGCCTATTGGTTTAGTTTATTATTTAATAGCAACCAAATCGTGCCAGTCTCTCCGGCTGAACCCCCTTGCGTTAGAATAGGTTGTATAGCTAACTTAATATATTAAAATACTGATTAGAATAACTAGATAATACGTTCCACTCTTAGTGATCGACACTCTACTTACCATTATATTCATACTGACCGGGTACACTGCTCGTTAAGTGTGTGTGTTATTGATAAGTCGGCTAAATATAAATTTAAAACTTGAGTAGGCATTAATACTGCTAAACCGCAACGACACATCGCACGCATCAAGTTTTTGGCGCCGCTGCCGGGGAGTGAATTGTTATTATCTGTTAATTTGATTAGTATTTTAACTAGGTTTTTAATTTTTAATCTAACCGCTAATTTTGTTGTGTATTAGATTAATTTGCATTCATTGTACTATTTTGCATATTTTCTGTTTTTATGTGTTATTTGTTTGCTTTTATTTTGTTTTTATTTTCGTGTGTTTTATTTGTTTTTAATTTTTCGTATTTTTTGTTTTCTGCTATCGTTGTACTGAGCTAAATCAAACGATACGGCGCATCTGATCTCTCAGATACGGCGTATTGCGTTTAATTTTTATAAAATACAACGCGTTTAAATAATTCGATACGACGCATCTTTTCCCCAAGATACGGCGTATCTGTTTTTGATAAAAAAAATTTCTAAACGTTAACGCCATACGACGCATCTGCTTTAGCAGATACGGCGTATCTATTATTTTAATTAAAAACAGTTTTCGAATTATTAAACAGATACGACGCATCGATATCTGTCGATACGGCGTATCTTCTGAATCAAAAATCTCGTACTTTGGAACATAACGAAAATACGGCGCATTAACTTTTGTTAATACGACGCATTTAATTTTAAATAAATACCGATTTTTGATTATTAAAATTGATACGGCGCATTCAAATTTCTAAGCGGCGTATCTATTTTCTGAATAAAGTCTGATTAAATTTTAACGATTATAAGATACGGCGTATCCAACTTTTTGGATACGGCGCATTGTCTGCAGATATCAGTAACTTTAATTTTTCGTATTCCGTTTTCGTTGTTAATTTTCTGTTATACTACTTTCTCGAGCATACCCTACTGATATTTTTGTGTTGATTTCAGGAAGTGCATGACCAGGAGTTCTACGAAGAACTTGATTCAACCTTTCAAAGATCCTGAACGAGTCTTTCATTCGCTTAAAAGGCTTTTCAACACAAAAAGCTTTGATACTTCAAGTTCATTCGAGCTTGACTATTTCTCTGAAGAGAAAGAGGAAGAAGAAACAGAAACAATGGGCGAAAACACAACTATGGAGGAATACATGAACAAAACCCGTGCTGATTACACTTCAGGAGATGCTAGACCAAAGTTTGATGATAAGTCAAAGTTTGAATTGAAAGGTCAGTTTCTCAAGGAGCTAAGAGAGAATGCTTTCAGTGGATCGGAACACGAGGATGCTAATGAACATGTTGAAAAGGTCCTCGAGATTGCGGATTTGTTTACTTCAGAAGGAGTCACTGATGATCAACTCATGCTAAGAATCTTTCCAATCTCACTAAAAGGAGCTGCTAACAAGTGGCGGAGGAATGAACCTGCTAGTTCAATCACTACATGGGAAGGTTTGAAGAGCAAATTCCTGAAGAGATATTGTCCACCTGCTAGGACTGCTAAAAAGATGGAGGCTATCAACAGTTTCAAGCAAGAGCCTGATGAAACTCTTTATCAAGCTTGGGAAAGATTTAAAGATTTACTGGTAAAATGTCCTCAACACTATCTAACCCCTATGCAGGAGATAATATTGTTTTATCAAGGATTGGACGTGCCTACTAGACAAATCTTGGATGCTAAGGGAGCTGTGCCTCAAATGAGTGCAACCAATGCTAGGAAAGCAATCCAAGATGCTGCTGATCATTCTCAAAAATGGCACGATGGGACCTCTACTAGATCTAAGAGCAGCACTAATTTTGACGGGATTGCTGCTATTCAAGCTCAATTGGATAAAATTAGTAGAGAGATGAAGAAGCGTGATGAAAGAGTGTATGCTGCCCAAGTTGGATGTGAAAAGTGCGAAGGACCTCACTACACTAAAGATTGCCCGAATAAGAATGAAAGTGAGACATTTGAAGAAGCATATTACACCCAATTTGGACAACCATTCCGACCTTTAGGAAGATTTAGGGAAGCTACCCCGGGATTCTATCAAAAGAACAACTTCAATCCCGCTTATCAAGAGAGGAGGCAGACTTTAGATGACACTCTAAAGCAAATTATGGCCGATGCTGCTAAAAGACATGAAGAGAATACTGCTATGATCAAAGAAATACGAGCTTCAACGGACACTACTACAAGAAATCAAGGAGCTTCGATCAAAGCATTGGAACAACAAATTGGTCAAATGAGCAAAGTTCTTCAAGAAAGGGGATATGGAAGTTTACCTAGCTCAACTGAAACCAACCCAAGAGATCATGTCAAGGCCATAAGCACCACTGAAGAAGTCACTCCTAACATACCTAGAAGATCGATGAATGGTAATGATGGTGCAAGACCCGAATTTTTCTTTAATTCTTCAATCAGTTTAAGAAGACTACTAAAAGAAAAGACAAAGATTGAAGAGGAGATCAAGGCTACAATGAAAGATGGGAGCTCTGCAACCGATTTAAATGCCTTGCCTCATAAAGAAAAATACCCAGGAAGTTTTACTCTACCTTGTTCAATTAATGATATATCTTTCAATAATGTGTTAGCTGACTTAGGAGCTAGTGTTAGTGTTATGCCTCTTAAGACATTCACTACCCTAGGACTAGGAAAATTAGCACCAACTAAGTTACTTATTGAATTGGCTGATAAAACGGTAAAACGACCTGAAGGGATTGCTAATAATGTGCTAGTTAAGATTGAGAAGTTTATTTTCCCTGTAGACTTTGTTATATTAGATATGCCCGAGGATGTTAAGGTTCCTTTAATCCTTGGAAGACCTTTCTTGTCTACTGCCCATGCTAAGATTGATGTGTTTAAAAGAAAAATCTCATTAAGGGTAGGGAATAATAAACTAGTCTATAAGTGCCAAGATCCTGTTAATAGCATAATTAGAGGTGTCTACATGCTAGGATTAAGAGAGCGTATGGACCTCGATCTTGAAGCTAGGCTTATGGGGGAAACATTGATTCAAAACAACTCAACTAATCCTAATCATGAGAACTTTGAGGAATTCATTGACCTTAATGTACCTACCGAACTTAGACGCGATGTTGTTAATGATTCTGATGATGAGTGGTATGATTGCGTAGTAATTAACAAACGTAGGAGAATAGTTGAGAAAACGAATTTGAATAATGATGTGTTTATTGAGCTACCACCCCACCTTGCTTATTTATGCCTATGTGATAATAAGAATTTCCCGTCTATCATTTTGTCATCTCTGCCCGAAAGGGACAGAACTTTGTTTATACAGATATTGAAGAAGAACGGCGTGGAAATTAAGGACGAGCAAGGAGTGTTCAATATTACTGAATTGGCAATGAGGGAGCGCGATGTTTCCGACTCCTTCAACGATCGATATTAATGAGCTGAACATGAGTCTAACTTGAAGACTCTGGAATAAAGACAAGTGCTTACCGGGAGACAACCCGGATTTATCTTTTAATTTTCTGTTTATGTGTCGAGTCAGTCAGGCCGCAGAGGATACGGCGCATCTCAATCCTGAGATGCGGCGCATCTCCTGCACAGGTCATATCATATCTTTATTTTTCTGCATTTCTTTATTTTCGAATTTAAAACTTTTTATCAGTTTATTTTAATGCGGCGCATCCCTGGTTAAGGATGCGACGCATCTTCTATTCTGATCCGTATTTATTGCAGGCTCGATACGGCGTATCTTCTTCAATAAGATACGGCGCATCGACTGACCTGATGATTTTCATTTTTAATTTTTATGTTTTATTTTTCCTAACTACTAATGTATTATGCAAGTTTGAACCTTTCTTATCTTAGGTGTGTTTTAAAGCATTGGTGGTATTATAGATTCCTGCATTTCCTGTGGATACATCTATTATGAAGCTTAAACGTTCTAATCCACAAGAAAGATGATTTTTGCTCTTATACAAATGGAGGATCATACCGAGCAAATCTCAGGGGAGTTTTTCTGTTCTAATTCTTTTATTTTCCATTTTTTTAACCTTTGATACAAACAACGAGGACGTTGTTTAACTTAAGTGGGGGGATTGGAGAATTAGAACACTTAACACTTACTTGTCCTAAACTTTTCAAAATATGCTTAAAATGTGCTTAATATATCAAAATTTAAATTTTTTTTTAGCATGTTTTTGTTTAAAGTCTAAGTTGCATAGCTGCACACATGACGTTATTTTTTTAAAAAAATTGTGATTTTTTCAAAACTCACAAATCTATGAGTGTGCCGGTGACTTGTAAACTTTAGAACTTGGCTTGTATACTATTCGAGACCACCATAATAAGTATTATTTTATATAATTGGAATGACTTGTCTAAATTGGTAAAATTTCTAGGATTACACCCAAATAGCCTTATATGTTATGTGATATTAGCTAACTACACTGGTTAGTTAACCCCCGTATAAACCCTTTTGTTACTCTCACTTTTAGAGTAAGATACCCCTAGAAAAACACTCAGAGCCATTCCTTTCGTTTCTTACACCTTTGTTAAAATGTTTCGTTACACCTTAAACCTTAGCCTACCCTGTAGATTAAAGTCCGTGGTTAGTTACTTTAGGCAAAGTGTGTTTCCTTACAATTAACTGTGTTCGCGTGCGTAATTCATTATCTTTGGTTGAGTCAGGAAATTGCACAATGCAATTGGTATGAAAGTAAATATTGTATATCTTTGAGTTTATTTTTCGTGTGTTTACTACTTTCGCTATTACAGTTATTTCTGAAAGTATGAAGAGTATGGAAAAATTATCCAGAAAAATAGTGATAGAAAAGTTGTGAAATTCTACACATATATGTTGATGTCAAAAAAAAAAATAAAATAAAATAAAATAAAATAAATAAATAAAAAAAGAGAAAAAATGAGAAAAGAAAAAGAAAAAAAAGAAAAGTAAAAAGTTGGATGTTTGTTTTTAACCAACGATGTAAAGTTATGTAAGTGGTCGATATCACCACTAGTTGTTGTATATTATATCTATGGATTGAATGGGAGTTGGCAGTTATGGGAACGCCAACTAAGGTTTATTCTTTGATTAAAATCTTGTTGAGTATAATTCGTGTCTACCTAAAGCGTGTGTTTCAAGTGTTAAAGCGTGAGTTATTCAATGATATGAGTCTTATTCATGGGATGGTTGGGATAGTGATTAACCACACTTAGGATTTTAATTTATTTGTTTTGTTTATTTTTTTCGTTTTACACCAATTTATATCCCAAAAATTATCCATACCCTTTATTATTCTTTATCCAACCAAACCTTTGATTTATTGAGATTAGGGATTTGAGCAAACTTAAGTATCGTAGTCGTGGATTCGACTATGTATTTATGATTTTGTCGCCCTTTTTGATATATTATTATTGGTGAAGTTTGGACCTATCTTTAGCCTATTCGAGTTAAGGATTTGAGCAATTGCAAGTATCGTGTTCGTGGATTCGATCATGTATTTGTGATTTTGTCGCCTTTTCTGGAATTTGAGATCGATAGAGATTAAGAATAATTAACCCTTAAGCCTAAAAACCCTTTTTACCGCTTTAGACTTGTTATTCCTTTGCTTTAGTGGGGGAGATGTGTATACTTGCCAAGCTTATGATAGAATATTCATCGCTACTGGACAGTTAAACGATTAGATTTGCTTTTATCGAAATATTTTATTCTACTTCTAATTCGTTAAGTGTTTGGTTGTGTGATTATGGCGAAAACGAATACATGCTTAAATATAAAAATAAATCCTAATATCTTTTAGGATACATTTTCATAAGATTAATTCTAAGGTTTACTTAGGGACAAGTAAAGTTCAAGTGGGGGGATATTTGATGAACTCAAATAAGTACATTTTATTACTATCATTTATCCTAATTATTTGACTTGTTTTATTATATTATGTATGAGGATTGATACTTAATCGTTTACTTTTGTAATTCTCAGGTAAAAACAAGCATTTGGTGAAACTTGGCGATTTTGGACTAATTATGGAGCAAAACATGCAAGAAGTTAAGAGTCTACCGAAATGTACAAGATCAAGACTATTCTGCTCCAGATGCACCGCATCTCACTTATGACATGCGCCGCATCGCTATCAATATTTCACCAGATACGATCCAAGATACAAGAGGACATGCGCCGCATCTATAAATGGAGTTACGCCGCATCTTCTGGCGGTGTACGAATATTCCTAAATATTATAATCTTGGACCCCACGCGAAGTTAAGTCAATGCGCCGCATCTACTTACTAGATGCGCCGCATCCTACCCTCAGACAGAAACTATAAATACCCCAAGACCAGACGAATTTCGAGAGACATATTATATCCGAAGACCGAAGTACAGAAACCTAGGACGAATTCAGTCAAGGCAGCAGCACAAGACACACCCAAACAAAGATACAAGAGCTGTAAGAAGGTACTGCATGTGTTTAATTCATTAAGTAGTTTTGTTTTATTGTGTTAGTAAACTTTAATTCATCAAGATTGGTGGCTTGTGTAATGTGACAACGGAAAGATTGCACTCCCTTAAAACTGCTTTCTCATTAATTAAAGTTTATATGTTGATGTCATTGGTGACTTTTATTAGTGCATTGATAACCTCTGTGTCTAGCTGAGCGTTGATCGGGTCGCCATGCCTCTGCCCTCGCCTATTTATTAGATCGCCTATGCATTCTATGGTCTGTAGAAAAGTAGGAAGAAAGATAAATAGGATAGTCATAAGTAATCATTAAGGGTTTACTCGCCGATAAGATTAGAACCAACGAGAAAGGACTTAATCTCGGTGCGTTGCATCGAACTACACACTTCATATAACACTAGCAATAAAACAAGTGACAAACTACTTATCATCAGGACAGCCCTCTTATTGTCTCGAGTATTTATCTGTATACGTGTGTGCTACTTGCTGATTCGTGCCTATTGGTTTAGTTTATTATTTAATTGCAACCAAATCGTGCCAGTCTCTCAGGCTGAACCCCCTTGCGTTAGAATAGGTTGTATAGCTAACCGAATATATTAAAATACTGATTAGAATAACTAGATAATACGTTCCACTCTTAGTGATCGACACTCTACTTACCATTATATTCATACTGACCGGGTACACTGCTCGTTAAGTGTGTGTGTTATTGATAAGTCGGCTAAATATAAATTTAAAACTTGAGTAGGCATTAATACTGCTAAACCGCAACGACACATCGCACGCATCAATCCACTAGCAAGCCCAGAGGTAACCAAAGAAATTGGAATGGCCTCAAGTCTAACCAATTAGGTGATGACTTTTTCTTTTATAATAAAGCTTGTTACACATGTGGTAGTTTTGATCATCTTGCAGCTTTCTGTAACAAATGGGTATCTGGGTATGAAAACAATAGGGTGAACTTCAAAAGGCAAACTCCTCAAACTCACTTTCACTCTAAGTCTAAGAGAACAAAACCCAGAGCAGTTACAAAAGCAGTTTCTGCTGCTAGACCATTCACGACTGTTAACCCAAGACCAACAGTTAAATATGCAAAATACTTTTATAAAAATTCATCAAAGACTGTTCAAAGGCCCATTAAAACAAGAGCAGTGGTCCAAAAACAAGTTTGGAAACCAAAGGGTACAACTACGAAGCTAGCAGTTTCAACTGCTAAGCATGTGGTTCATACTACTTCTAGGGAAAACAGGGCAAATGCTGTTAAGGCCTCAGCATGTTGGATTCTTAAATCCAATGTTGCATCAACTGTTCTTAAGAGATTAAATTTTATTGATGCAAGAGGCAGATCCAAGTCAGTAATGGCTTGGGTCCCCAAAGGAAACTATTACTTCTCATTTCTGTTTAGGAACATTCAATTGATAAACAAGAGGATCAAGGATACTCAGATAGTGGATGTTCAAGGCTCATGACAGGCAACAAGTCTTATCTCTCAGATTTTCAATCAATAGATGGAGGCTATGTTACCTTTGGAGGAGGTGTTGGTGGCAAAATTTCCGGTAAAGGTACAATTAAAACTGGAAATTTAGATTTTGAAGATGTGTACTATGTACAAGAGCTAAATTATAATCTTTTTAGTGTCTCACAAATGTGTGACAAAAAGAACAAAGTTCTTTTCTGTGACACTGAATGTCTTGTACTTTCTCCTGATTTTAAGATGCCTGATGAAAGTCAAGTGCTTCTTAAAATTCCTAGAAAGGGCAATATGTACAGTGTAGACATGAAGAACATTGTTCCTAAAAAGGCTTTAACTTGTCTTGTTGCAAAGGCCACATTGGATGAATCAATGTTATGGCATAGAAGGCTTGGTCATATTAATTTCAAAACCATAAATCAGATTGTTAAGAATGGTTTGGTAAGAGGTTTACCTCAAAAACGATTTGAAAATGATCAAACATGCATTGCTTGTCTTAAAGGCAAACAACACAAAGCCACTTGTAAGCCCAAAATTTTTAACTCTATCAATCAATCATTGTTTATGCTTCATATGGACTTATTTGGTCCTACAAATGTTAGAAGTATGCATCATAAGAGATATTGTCTAGTTATTACTGATGACTATAGTAGATTTACATGGGTTTTCTTTTTAGCCTCTAAGGATGAGACACCTAGCATCCTTAAGACTTTAATTACAGAGATAGAAAACCTAGTAAGCAAAAGAGTAAAAGTCATTAGATGTGATAATGCGACAGAGTTCAAAAATAGAGTTATGGATGAATTCTGCAAAGAAAAGGGTATAAGGAGAGAGTTTAGTGTAGCTAGAACTCCTCAGCAAAGTGGAGTTGCTGAAAGGAAAAATAGAACACTAATTGAAGCTGCTAGAACTATGTTAGCTAACTCTAAGCTACCTATAACTTTTTGGGCTGAAGCAGTCAACACTGCTTGCTATGTCCATAATAGAGTTTTAGATGTTAAACCTCACAATAAGACATCATATGAGCTTTTTAGAGGTAGAACTCCTGTAATAGGATTTCTTAGACCTTTTGGATGTCATATGACAATTCTCAATGCCTTAGACCATTTAGGAAAGTTTGATGGTAAAGCAGATGAAGGATTCTTGGTTGGATATTCTCTCAATAGCAAAGCTTTTAGAGTATACAACTTAAGAACCAAGAAAGTAGAGGAAAACCAACATGTGGAATTCTTAGAGCATAAATCCAATGTAGTAGGTGAAGGTCCTAATTAGCTATTTGATCTAGAGTCATTAACCCAGTCTATTAATTATGTGCCTGTTGTTGCAGAAACTAATGATTTTTCAGGTCCCCAAACAACAAATGAGGCAGGGTTAGACAAGGAGACAAATCAAGATCATGTTTGGATGCCAATAAGTACCAGTGTGGCTTCAACTTCAACAAATGATGAATCTTCTTCTGGTAAAGCTAAAGAAGATGTTGAAAGTGAACACAAGGAAGATGGAACAAAGGAACAACAAAATGTTTCTGCTGATGATAGTGCTGCTGAGACAAAGCATTCTACTGCTAGGCTTAATTTTTCTGCTGCTAGGCCAAATGATTCTACTGCTGGCCCTTCAGACTCAAATGAAGCATATTTCTCATATAGTGAGGTGGATTTGAGCAATATCACACCTAATTATCAAGTTCCTTCAACCCCACACACAAGGATTCATAAAGTCCACTCCCTAGAAAATGTGATTGGAGATGTACAATCAGGTGTGAAGACAAGGCAACAACTGATGTCTTCAGACCAACAAGGGCTTCTTGATGCCCTTTATGCTTCAAAACAACATGATTTTTCAAACTCTTGCTTGTTTGTATGTTTTCTCTCACAAGATGAACCAAAGAACATTCTGAAAGCCTTAGTTGATTCAAGTTGGGTAGAAGCTATGCAAGAGGAGCTTGTTCAGTTCAAGATTTAGAAGGTATGGGTGTTAGTTGATTTACCTAAGGATGCAAAGGTAATTGGCACTAGATGGGTTTTCAAGAATAAAAGGGATGAAAGGGGAATAGTGATTAGGAATAAGGCTAGATTAGTAGCCCAAGGGTACACACAACAAGAAGGGATAGACTATGATGAGGTTTTTGCTCCAGTAGCAAGACTTGAGGTAATTAGGCTTTTCTTAGCTTATGCTTCATTTTTAGGCTTCACAGTTTATCAAATGGATGTTAAGAGTGGGTTTTTTTTTTTTTTTTTTTTTTTTTTTTTTTTTTTTTTTTTATAACCTCTTTCTCTCTCCATCATGGCCAAAAAAAAAAAAAAAAAAAAAAAAAAAGAAATCATGGCCAAAAGAAAAAAGATTCCCTTTCAAATCAAATTCTACGATCGATCTTTTTTCAATTGTTTAATCCTTCTCCATCATGGGTCGGTGGATTTAATTCTGGTTTTGGTCGGTTGAATTTAATATGTTTGTTTTTTTCTTGCATGTAATTTGATCTTTCATGTGGGGTGGTTATATAATATACCTGATTGATTTAAGTTTTATTATTTAATCATTATTTACTTGAATTCCATTCAAGTTTTTTTGGGTTTTGGATTCCTTTTGGGTTCTGGTCGTATTCCTATACGTTAATTTACTAGGTCGATTTAATAATTTTGTTATTAATTCGATTCATCCCTAATACGATCTGGTGCTGTGGTATTGGGCTTAACGATTAATAATCCTTCTAGGGTTTGGGTTTGGGTTTGTCGATTGATGCAAGTTATCCCTGTTAGGGTTTTTTGGTGTCTGTATGTTCTAATATGAGGTTTGTCTATGTACGTGGGTGCTGAGAGAGATGTAAGTCAAGTTTTTAGGGGTCTTGTTCAAAACCCTAACCATCACAGATTTACATTCATTCATACTATTGGGGCTGTGATAGGAGGTTGGGACTGGGTTGCGACTACGGTTTGTAAACCCTTTTGGTTTATCTAACTCTATTTGGCCTTGTTCTATTACCTGTTCGTCTGTCGTATATCATTCCTGGTGGATTGCTGATGTGTTCTTATTTTTTTGGGATGTTATACGAGTATATTGGAAGTTAGGGTTTTGGAATACCCTATTATTGATTGTATGATGGTGGTGGTTCATCGTGATAACTATAAGTGTGGCATGCATTGAGCTCGATCATTACATGTTCACTATGGTGTTGTCTTTTGTCGATCCGTATTGCATCATATTACAATCCTATATAGGCTATTATTTTAATAGCAGTTTGCAATGGATCTTGGATGTTGGGGCTGTTTTGGAATTCATTGTGATTTGTAGAAGCTTTAACTTGGTATGTGGTATGTCATACGTGCCAATGGATGTTCAATGGTATGCTGATTCGTGCCATAGTGTGTAAGTTAGGGTTGATTAACCCTATGTTTCATCTTGGGGTGAATTTGGACCTTTAGCCATTGGTCGAGGTGGTAGGGCAGATTCATCTGTGTCGAAGAGTTGTGTGTTTGATTCTGGACCTTTTGCCATCCATAGTGTTGGTAGGGCAGGTTAGAGATGCGGCTTTAGACTTGTTTGCTGCTATTGCAGCTGGGAAGTTGGTGGTGCACTCGAGGTCAAGCAATGAAGAACATTGAAGATAGAGTCGCTCACTATGGAAGTGGTTCTATGAACCTGGTCGTCTTACATTTAGATTGTTTGTTAAAATGTAATCGTTTTCTATTTTGTTTTTAGCAGTTTAGTGTTTGTTGCTGCATTTAGCAGTTGTATGTTGCTTTGTTACATTTGTAGAGTTAAATCGCCTATGTAACGGGCTGAGGACATGGGATTCACCTATGTCAATTGTACTTCAAAGTTTTTTGGATATATTTACCGGGGTTTTAAGGCCCTTTGTGACAAATGGTAATTTTCACGTTGCTAATTAATATTATACGAGTATTAATTATTTTTAAGCTAAGCATTTCTGTGCGCATTTGCATGTTTCTGAGTATTTTTAAGCATTTTCGGGAGCTGTCCCAGCATACTGTAGCTTACAGTCACTACAGAAAAAGTTTATTTTTGTCAGTAAAGTTAAATTATCACATTTCTGATAGTTACTGACAAGTATTATAATTTACTGAGAGCTTTCTCGCATTTTTCTGAAAAACAACCGCACGCGCGTACCGACAGCACAGTACACATGGTAAAGGTCAAATAAATATATTTTGAGTCAGTAATGACATTTTAATGTATTTCTGATAAAAACGTGGTTAAAAACTTTATTTTACGTTATCGGGTCCAAAAACGTCAAACCGGGACTTTACGGTAACTTTTTAACTTAACCCGACACACAATACACCAAAGCGGGATCAAAACTATTTTTCCCTCCTCCAAATAAGCCATATCCGGCCATATAGGCCACATCACACTCACATGGGACAAAACTTAACCATTATCTTAAATGTAATCTTAAATTACTAAAAATGGTGTTATACTTTTTGGATTTTTAGGATCTTATCCTTAAATGTTGCCTAAAATAAAATTTTGATCATCCTTTTTAGCCTTATGTGTACGCCACATTTAACACACACAAACACATTTCTACACAATTTTCTCTACAAAAGATCAAGATCAAGAGTGTTTGCAAAGAGTTTTGGTTAATTTGGAGTTGGATTTGGGTTAAACTAGCAAAGTTTTGGGTGTTCTTGGTTTCTTGTCACACGTTAACTTCCTCAACTTTTGTAAGGATTCTTAAAACTTTTCTAAATTTATAAATCTCTTGTTCATTTGGTGTATTGTGATGTTTAAAAGTGTTAAATGTACATGTTTTGATAATATGAGCAAAGCTAGGGTTTGATCTTTTACATGTAGTGCTCGACATTTATGATTGTATATGAGTTAATTAGTTGATTTCTTGCTTGTGTGGTAAATCTTGTTGCATATAGTGCTAGTTTGATGATACAAACACTAGTTACGGTTTTTACGCTAATTTAAGCACTATAATGATTTTTAAAGGTGATATATGGTTCGACCCATGTTAAAAATAAAAGATTATTGGGGTTTTGAAAAACATAAAATTTTGGCTCAAATGGTGAAATGGTGGAAAAATATAGTGAAGTGTTTATTTAGTTTGGTTTATTTAATAAGTTATAAGTTACTAAAAATAATTAGCAAAAAGGTAAAAATAAGTTGAGATGCTATGTATGGTTCGAATGAACAGTAGAAAAAGTCAAAGTTTGACTTTTGATTTAGTAGCTTAATTATTGGAGATTATTTGACAAGTATAAAGTGTATTTGGTAATTAAAAATAACTAATAAGTAACAAATAAATACAAATTGGGCTAAATAGATTTTGGGCCATAAAAACCCATTATTTTACTGTTGGGCCGAAGCCTATGTGAAATTTTGTAAGTTTGACTTTTTGACCAAACGAATGTATTGAACGAGTAAAATGATTTTTAGTAACGTGTCGATATATACGTTATAACTAAAAAAATGCGTTTTGGGTCAAAAATGGTAATTGGGCTTATTTTGATAGTTCGGCCCAATTAACAAAGAAAAATGATAAATTTGATTTTTGGAATATTTTCCGACTCGCCGAAGTTAAAAATGTTTAACGAAACGATAAATATAACGATAACTATTTTTGGACTTGTTTTAAGACACTTAGTCTCCGAAAGGGTAAAAATTGACATTTTTCCTAAAATGACATTGAAATTGACTTTTGTTGACTTTTTGAAGAAATATTGACTTCGTGTCGAAATTTGGTGTTATTACTTAAAAGTTAAGGTAACGAACAATATAACGACGAATATATATATATATATATATATATATATATATATATATATATATATATATATATATATATATATATATATATATATATATATATATTCATGACACTTAACATATATCACTAAAGTATTTTGCACTTATAACTAGTTAGCGAAGCATTTGAGAAAAGTTTGCAACACGTGAGATAAATGGAAACGTTGTATAAACGAACGGGTCATGCCCAAATTTTCTAAAAATCCAACGCTTAGAGTATTTTGAGAAAATCCACAACTTAAGTAAACTTTATGAAATTACTTAACAAACTTGTTTTCCTTATAATAGATGTTGCAACAAAAGTAATAAACGACGTTTCTAAATATAATAGTTTTTCACTAACTACGTTATATTAACCACTCTTCAAAGCCATTTAACAAATCTCTGTATATGAGAAATTAACTTAAGATATATATATATATATATATATATATATATATATATATATATATATATATATATATATATATATATATATATAGTGTAACTTTCAAACGAGAACCATTTTAACTGCAAGAACTGCGAAAACCACTTTTTAGCCATTAGATGAGTTGATCAATGGTTAAAAATGATTGTGGCACTCTTGTAATTAAATAAAAATAGGGGAAAATCTGAGAATGAGTAAAAGGTTATTATAGTCTTTTCAAAAACAATTTTAATCTCTCATTTATCATCAAGAATGTAGGATCTGGTATCTCACACACACTAAAACATATTCAATATCTCTCTAAAAAAACCGCCGCCCCCAAATTCTCTCTCTAAAAAAACCGTCACCGCCACCAAGATCCGTCTAGATCCGTCACCGCCTGTGATGGTTCGTCTTCTCCCTCACCCAAAAATTGTCGCCTCTCACCACTATTATAGGTATGTTTGATTTTTTAATTTTTTTTCTTACAAAAATTTGAAAAAGGATTAATCAAAAGATTTATGATTTTCATTTTCACACTTCGATAATCAAGATCTAAATATGCCCTTTTGAATCATGGATTTATTTGGTCTGGTATGGAGTTTGGGAAGGGGTTGTTTTATTTGTCTTATATTTTGAAACTGGAAGTTCTGGTGGTCAAGGGTAAAACCATACGTTTGTGATATTGGGGTTGTTGTTGTCTACATACGCATACTTGTTTGCCATGGTTCTAGATCTGCGTTTCTCATTTTATAATGTAGCTAAAACATATGTGTTTTATGTAGCTAAAACATATGTGTTCTGATAGGAGACTTGAAGTAGTAATAGCTAGTTGGATTATGTGGCCAGCTAATTAAATTTTGTATTTTTTAAATAGTCTAAAAGGTGTGTGATAATATATTTGTTAGTTGAGTAATTTGTTATGTTGTAGGATCGTGTGTGCAAATGTATTTGTTAGAGGTGTAATTGTTGCGGTAGTAGGAGTATATGTGGCTGATTGTTTAGTTGCTTTTTTTGTATGGTTAGTTGGAGATTCTATCAGTATGACAATCAAATTAGGCGGCATGGAGTGTATGTATCGGAGTTGTGTGGGTGGAAATATGTTGGTTAGATGCATAGGTTCTGGTATAACAGGAGTGCATTGTCAGTTGTTTCAGTATTGCATTGCCCTAGCTAGTTAGCGATTGTATCTTATAGGTTAGCTGTATAATGTAGTGGGATTGTGTTTGTTTAAGTTATGTGATGTTGAATTGTATAATGTGTTTGCGTGTGAGAATATATGTTATTTCCATATATACTTGTTCTGATAGGAGGCTTGTTTTGAAATTTGTTTAGCTATTGAAATCACATGTTAGTTAGAGGTCATGTCTGTGATGCAAAATGATGCAAAATGCAAAATGTAGCTAAAACATATGTGTTTTATAAAAAAAAACATATGTGTTTTATAAAAAAAACATATATGTTTACGTATAAAACATATATGTTTTGCGTTTGGATTATAGAACATATGTGTTTTATGTTTGGATTATATGTTTACGTATAAAACATATATGTTTTGTGTTTGCCAAACAAGTATGTCTCCTAAAACATACATATACTCATGTACATGTATAATTTTTAATAATATTATGGTTGCTAATTTTTGTACTTTTCTTTGTATCAGGTGTAATTACAAGAATGCTCACGGCTACAAGTGTGCATGTATGTCCGACTTTTGAAAAAATGTTGACGGCTACTCGTGCGCATATGTTCATTTGTGTTGAATATTATTAGTGCTCACGTGTATAGATCGATTAGATTCATGTATTTATGCTTTTAGAAATTTGTATTTTAATTGTATTTCAATCGATATCGAAGTTTGTATATAACATTTATGTTCTTGGTTTGTTATAAATTTCATTATATTAAAAAAGCTATATGCACCTTGAAAGGGAAAAAAAAACATATATGCACTTTGGACTAACTGAAAACATGTATGCACCTTGACTATTTGGGGAAAAAAAACATGCTTGCACCATGAGATTTTAAAATAACTAATGATTAGGTATAAAAAACATGTATGCACCATGACTATTTGAAAACATGTTACCATAAAAAAAAAAAAAAACCCCGAATTTTAAGTTTTAAAAAAAAACGGAAATTATATAAAAAAACAAAAATAATATGAAAATGTCTTTTACTAATATGCCCTTTTGAATTAAATAAAAATAACAAAATCATATGGAGCATTAAATGATGTACATTGTGTATTATTAGTTGTAAAAAGGTGGTTCTCGCAGTTCTTGTAGATAACATGGTTCTCGTAAGAAAGGGACCCTATATATATATATATATATAAAGGTATGAGCAAATATATATATATATATATATATATATATATATATATATATATATATATATATATATATAACAATTGCACATTTAAATCGCTAATACTAGCACAGATGTTCCGTTACGTATTCCCACCATGCACTTTCACCATGAGCTACCCCCAAGAGTTACAATAATAAATCGTTTCGAAATACATTTTACCACACAGCAAGCAAGAAATACACGAGCACAGGTCAAACGTAAAACTTTTCAAATAAAATAAAGACACTTGAACCACGAATGATTTGCTAAGACTTACCTTACTAATTTAGGGTGCTGATCGGCGCGGTTGCATTATTTTGATTGATTGCTGAATTGCGGTATTTGAAAGGTGAGTTTATAGCCCCATATTTTTTATACGATTTTTGGTTTTATAAGCTTGGGGTGAGAAACATGCAAAACTGTTTTCATGGACCAGAATTGAAGTTGCTTTTAAGATCACACTAGTATGCAGAAACCTAAGTTTGCTGAATCCCATTTTGTGCCCACTATCATCTGCCGTTAATTCCTGATGGGAAGCCGGTTGTTATAAATAGATCTATTGGGAGTGACGTCCCTGTTCGGTTGGCTCGGCATAGCCAAGGCGAACGTATACCATTCGGGTTTTTAGCCGGGTGTCTAGGGATTAACACTCGCGGGCACCCTTATTTATTTGCTAACGCTAGTCGTACTGCATTGTCTTAGTTTCGGTAGGATGAGGCTTAGTGTTTGCATTACGGATAGTGTGTATCTGCTGATTTTTTTTATGATATTGCTATTGGTCCATGTGTGCTATTTATTTAAACCTATGAACTCACCAGCGTTAGCTGACTTTTAGCATGTTTTTCTCAGGAAACTGAGGTGCGTTTAGCCGGGTGCAATGCATGGCGTCGGTCACAATAAATGATGGAAATGTTTTTAATGCGTTTACTCTGACAACTGGACCTTTTGCTTAAATGGGCTTCATTTTCATCTGAAATGGTTTTTATGTATCGCTACATGACTTGACTTATGTAATATATTTTAAAACGGATTTTTAATCCGTTCACTATATCTTGTGTGATGTTCATCAACCTCGTAGCACCCCAAATTGTATGCTTCCGCGAATAATGTGATTTTGGGGGTGTTACAGATTGGTATTCAGAGCCTAGGTTATAGAGAACGTGGTTTATAAAAACCCTTAAACTATAACCGATTTTGAAAAACTTTCCATCATGACCGCCGGATGCCTGCCAGTTTAGCTTGCTACGATTTGAGCATTAGTTGCTTATTTGATTTGAGCGTTAATTGCTTTATTTGATTTGGTGTTATGATATGCTATTTGAGCATTATACTAAGCATATATGATATAAGTATTTTCTATATACTTACACGTGTCGCACCATAATTGTCACAGACCGTCTCCCTACGTAACATCATCATTTCACTTCGAGTTAAATATTCGCCACATACCACACGAATTCATTTTCTATTCGACTCCAAGTTTGAACTACCGTATTATTCTTTCGAAACACTTATATTACTATCGTAAAAGAACCCACCAACTTATGTGAGCACGATCCTAACCTACCGCCTTATAACGCATCTTCTGGAATCATATACTCTTAGGACACGTCCTTGCTAGATCTTACGCTTCTTTTCTCATTGTGAAGGACCATGTCATTTGAGAGGCAAGACCTAAATTCCGCAGCCATGAAACAACTCGTAGCCCAACGAGTAGCAGAGGTTATTGCTGCCTATGAGTTAGGAATTCGCATGGGTTGTGACTTAATAAACCGAGGGGCAGTCCAAGAGGCTGAAAACATTAAGAGGAAACGAGATAACAACCTAGAAAAAGAAAGGGTACCACAACCCCTCAAAAAGGCAAAGTTGGCCAAAACTTTCACTGCTGGACCTAGTAACAGAAAGGCTTATACTAGAAAGTTACCAATGTGTAGTCGCTGCAAACTATACCACTACGGACCTTGCACCGTGAAGTGCCACAAATGTTTGAAGGTTGGACATATAGCTAAAAATTGTAAGTCTAAAACTACAGTAGTAGCACAGGCAACATCAGGGAAAAATCGGAGAGCCAAGGCAATCTGTTTTGGGTGTGGAAGGAAAGGGCACTACAAGGACCAGTGCCAGGAACCAAAGGACCAAAAAGAAGTGAACAATCAAGGAAAACTTGGAGCGGGAGAAAACTAGGACTCGAATGTGATGTAATAAGAATGACTACCCTATGTAATAGGACCTAAGTTTAGACTCTTTAAGTTCGTTTCTGTAAGACTTCATCAATATTTTTAGTGAACCGCGTAGTATGGTATGGATTTAGTGAACTTTATTATGAGATGTAAGTTTATTTGACTCCAACTATCAACGGTCCTATGCCAACTAGATGTACCAAACGCCGCCCGTTGCGCTATTCATTTTTACTATGAGTTAAAAAATCACTTGCCATCGTTTTTCAACTATTTAAACTTGTACTATAAACCAGTTGTCTACCATATCATCTTTTCAGGAAATAATAAACGATATTGCTACCAACACTCGAACTTTTGCAAGCATTTCACA
Organism: Artemisia tridentata subsp. tridentata; assembly: GCA_021014915.2. Classification (NCBI taxonomy): domain Eukaryota; kingdom Viridiplantae; phylum Streptophyta; class Magnoliopsida; order Asterales; family Asteraceae; genus Artemisia; species Artemisia tridentata. The sequence continues at coordinate 268,091,013 of CP139508.1, forward strand.
GACTATCTCGTAGTCATATTACAAATCGTTTTACTACCAGATTTCGGAATCAAAGTTTTAACCTCACTACTTTGAACAAGGAACTTCCTCATATTGCCTTACGAAATATTTTACTGACAATTGATAAGCTAAACTATAACTTGGATACTATTTTTCCAACAACGAATCAATTTCCTATTATTCTATAAATTGTTTACAAATTATTTTACAAACTATTCTGGCACTCCCCGGCGAATTATTTACTTTTCGAAAGGTAGTTTATGCTGCAAACTCGCGAGCAGAAAAACCGATATGTTTTCTTGTAACTAAACTCAGCATTGCATCGTTGGACCTCAATTATACAAAGCCCGATCACCTTTGTATAATTCGGGTAGGACCATACTATGCTAGGAATGGTTGCCTTAAATTTTATGAAAGTCGAATCTATTATTTCTTTTTTTTGAGAAATCAGAAACTCGCGTGTGTAAGCACCTAAAAGTAGTGCAAGTCATGTGTTACACCCCGTGCCCGCTTATACTAAAAACTTTGACTTTTACGCGGAAACGACTCACCTTTACGGACATCTGCTTACTCTTTTAACCACTGACAAAAATCTATAAACTTTCAGACCTTGAGACTATTTTTAAATGAAAGTAGACTCAAATAGCTTCAAAACGATAGGTCATACGACCCATTTCGACTTACGGATTAAAAGATATGATTTTTCGAAAACTGCCCAACTAACCGTGACGCCGTCAGAAAAATGGTGACGCCGTCAGACCTTGACGGGCCAGAGGATTTTTGGACGATTAAAAGGGGACGCCGTCAAGAAGGCCATCAAGAAAAAATCTGCAGTTTTCACCACTAAAAACCCATTTTGACCCATTTCATGACATCAAACTACTTATACCACTTCCGTTTTACACCAAACTTTCCAGAAATCAATATATTAACATAATAAACATGTTCCAAGATCACTTGACCCGTTAACTACCCAAAATGGTTACGAACACGCTTAAACCAAACACCCCATTATCATTACTTAAAAACACTTAAAACACATTTTGACCCATCGTTAGACTCCCAAATCGTTATGACCTTTCTAACATACAAATTGACACTCGACTATACTTTACAAATCAATAAAAGACTCTCGGGGTACAACCTTGACACTTGAGCTCGGTATTCTATACTAAACTCCTAATGCTTGTTATCTTCCAAATCCATTCCAACTCTTATGCTACACTCCAAGCCCTCCATTCCGCCGCACTTAAGCCTACAAAAACATTGACAACTAACGAATAAGCTTACGCTTAGTAAGTAAAACGATAATCACATAACATCATACTTCAAATCAAACACATAAGCATCACATATCTCCAAACACTTACTTAGCTACTCCACTCTCTAATTCTTGCATAATCACCTAACATCAACTTACCATCACAACCAAATTCACCACATAGGTCCTATTCATCCTAGCATATAAGCATATATCCAACCTCTTATCACTAATCAAAAACATACATAATACATACATGTTAGACATCCATATAATACATGACATCATCATTTTACTTACCTTGGTCCAAGCTAAACAACATCAAGAACATCATCAACAATACAATCTTCCATCATCATCATCATCCTTCATAACTAATCAAGACCTAATAACATAATAATCAAATACATAAACAAGGGTTAACAAAACCCATTAAACAAAATCATATTTCTTACCAAATCATCATATGATCACACCTAGATCATATGATGATATCCCACTTTCCTACTCATCTACAACTTCACTAAAACAAGATAATAGATTACTTACTTGCATAAGATCATAACTAAGGAAGGCTATGGACATAAGATCTTCATCTTCTTCATCCTTGATCATCACCTAGCTAGTTCCCTCCTTTTTCTCCTCTCACTAAAAACCGGACTTCAAGTCCCATCTCAAACAATGTGGAGAATTCTAGAAATGACTAGTTATAACTAGTTAGGTACAAGTTTGGGATGATGGCAACAATGGCCCCTCTAGTCCTCTTTCTTTCATTTTAGCCACAACTAACTTATAACACTTATAACATGTTTAACACTTGGCAACTTAAGCCCCTTTAGTTGCACATTATATTTTACATAACCGCTTTAGTCATATTTTGACTATCGGGTTTGACTAAAACACAACATATGTTGACTAGCCAATCACGAAAGGCCCTTATCTATTTTCTTCTAGGGTGGGGTCCCAACACCTAGGAAACGGGTCTAACAATTCTACCCCCCTTATTTAGATTTTGTCCCCGAAATCTTTCGTTCTTTACTAACCAACATCTAGTCACATAACCCCTCTCATTCCTAACACCTTTAACCCCTAGTTTACTTAGTTCAACGATCTAAGTGATCTTGCAATTCTATGCACACTATAGCACCTCACATGCCCTAGTCCACATTACCCCCGCTTACTTCTATACCACAAAACTCTTGCTTAGATTTTACATAATACAAGATTTACTTATTATCGCCAATCATCATTCTAATCCGCCCTATTACCGCACATCATTATTTCACTTGCTTTATCCTCTACCCTCATTCTTGACTACTCAATACTTAAGAAACTCGTACTAGTTGACTTTACATGATCACACCCGTCTAATACGTTCACATTCTTTTATCTTCATTCATCATCTTTTGCACCACACCGCAAGGCCCATCCTATCATCATTAAAATTTCTCCATCCCATCAAGGTCCTTCTAAGTCTCAACTAAAGCCATGGTCTAACTCTAATCCTCCTATCTTAGTCCTTAAAATTTCTACGAATTCTAAACTCTCGCTTTCTACTTCTCTAACCCTACTCGTGCCGTGTCGGCAACACATAGCCCACTCGTTTATAATTCCTCATTTACATGGAGAGGCGTCCCAATCGATGTAAATCAAGAAATATAAACTAGTGGTTATGTACTCCCGACATAACACCACGACTCCTAATTCCCAATCTAACCTTTATTATTTTATCATTTTTCTTTTTATTACATCATTTTTACTCTTCTTAGACTTGGATCCTTCACATTATCACATTCATCATGGGGATACTTTTATATGCCATGGATGTAGGCAACCCCTTGCCGGTGAAAGCAACACTTTTCATCCCGAAGGATCTTTAACATTCATCCCGAAGGATTCCTTAACATTCCTTTACTTGGGCATCCCGATGGATACCACATTTAACATTCATCTCGAAGGATCATTACATTCATCACTTTACCACTTTCACATTTTAACATCGGATCCAAGCCATAAGCACCACAAACACACATTATTACATTCGTTTATTATAGTAATTACCGCTAATCACCTTAGTAGTAATATGATAATTTTAGAACAACGCCCTTATCTCATACACACTCCTTACATTTTTAATCCGCCTTAGTTATTTTCACATCTTTACTTTACCTCTTGCATTCTTAGCCTTCGTTAATCATTTTCACATTCTTACTTCACATTTTAGTCCACTCGACTGATTTACATCTAGACTTCTCACATTTTACCAATTGTAACTCATGCATTCATTATAGTGATTACAGCGGCGTAATATGATAATTTCAAGACAACGTCTTTATTCTCACACATACTCCTCTCATTCTTTCTTACGTTTTTAATCCATCACATTTTTATTTTCATATCTTATCTCTCTTCTTTTAGTCTCACTCGCTTCCTTTACATGTAGACCTTACATAGATCATCCATTACAACACACTCATTATTTATTAATGATTACAACTAATCGCCTTAGCCGTAATATAATTATTTCATAACAACACCTTAGCTTCACACATATTCATCTCATTTTAGCTATTATTACTTAAGAAGTTTCGCTCTATTTCATCATTTTCTCAACCCCTATGCCTTTCCTCATCTTGTAACTAAGTTCATCACAAACTTATTATGCCTATATATTTTTATTTCATTTCTTCACCACACACATTCAACGTCACCACATGTTCATACTTATACTCCTAATACTTTAACTCTCCACTAACCCGCCTCTAATACCTCTTTAATGATCACCATGCTAAATACAAATGCTCACAAGGCCATGCCTTGATCATCCCTATCACACAAGTTACGCACTTTCATTTTTAGTCACATTTCTTATAACCCACCACACAATCTTATTACACCTATTCACCCTCGCTAAACCACCATAGCACACAATCACATAATCATATAACGATCACCGACAATATCCAAGTGTACGGTAATTTATCATTTAAGCACGTCTAGTCCACCATGGACTTACATTACATTTACATCAATACTATAAACATAAACAACTCCTAACACTTTATGCTCACACAACATATCACGTATTCCACTTCATAAACAATCAAAGACTCAAGTTCAACTTATTAATTCTACCACTAGTAATTCTACATTCTAAATATTCATATTATATCTAATCAAAACCTAATCCCCCTATTGCTCTAAGCTCTTTCACATCGCACTACTAAGGCATTTATTTTTCGCGTCTAAATCATTACTTCTATACTTCACTACGTTCACATAATCATATAATAATTACCGATACAACCCGAGGTGCACGTTCATCCTATCACTCCACATCAAGTCTCCCATCAATACACTCATATAGCAATCACATAATACGTTTCAAAACTCAACATTCACATCCTATAACTCACAAACTATTAGCCCTCCTAACTCAAACTTAACTTAACGCGTCTACGAGTGGTTTAAGTCTAGGAAACCTAAAGTGGAAACCTAATTCACTTAAACCGAAGCTCTGATACCAATTTGTTACACCCCGTGCCCGCTTATACTAAAAACTTTGACTTTTACGCGGAAACGACTCACCTTTACGGACATCTGCTTACTCTTTTAACCACTGACAAAAATATATAAACTTTCAGACCTTGAGACTATTTTTAAATGAAAGTAGACTCAAATAGCTTCAAAACGATAGGTCATACGACCCATTTCGACTTACGGATTAAAAGATATGATTTTTCGAAAACTGCCCAACTAACCGTGACGCCGTCAGAAAAATGGTGACGCCGTCAGACCTTGACGGGCCAGAGGATTTTTGGACGATTAAAAGGGGACGCCGTCAAGAAGGCCATCAAGAAAAAATCTGCAGTTTTCACCACTAAAAACCCATTTTGACCCATTTCATGACATCAAACTACTTATACCACTTCCGTTTTACACCAAACTTTCCAGAAATCAATATATTAACATAATAAACATGTTCCAAGATCACTTGACCCGTTAACTACCCAAAATGGTTACGAACACGCTTAAACCAAACACCCCATTATCATTACTTAAAAACACTTAAAACACATTTTGACCCATCGTTAGACTCCCAAATCGTTATGACCTTTCTAACATACAAATTGACACTCGACTATACTTTACAAATCAATAAAAGACTCTCGGGGGTACAACCTTGACACTTGAGCTCGGTATTCTATACTAAACTCCTAATGCTTGTTATCTTCCAAATCCATTCCAACTCTTATGCTACACTCCAAGCCCTCCATTCCGCCGCACTTAAGCCTACAAAAACATTGACAACTAACGAATAAGCTTACGCTTAGTAAGTAAAACGATAATCACATAACATCATACTTCAATCAAACACATAAGCATCACATATCTCCAAACACTTACTTAGCTACTCCACTCTCTAATTCTTGCATAATCACCTAACATCAACTTACCATCACAACCAAATTCACCACTTAGATCCTATTCATCCTAGCATATAAGCATATATCCAACCTCTTATCACTAATCAAAAACATACATAATACATACATGTTAGACATCCATATAATACATGCCATCATCATTTTACTTACCTTGGTCCAAGCTAAACAACATCAAGAACATCATCAACAATACAATCTTCCATCATCATCATCATCCTTCATAACTAATCAAGACCTAATAACATAATAATCAAATACATAAACAAGGGTTAACAAAACCCATTAAACAAAATCATCTTTCTTACCAAATCATCATATGATCACACCTAGATCATATGATGATATCCCACTTTCCTACTCATCTACAACTTCACTAAAACAAGATAATAGATTACTTACTTGCATAAGATCATAACTAAGGAAGGCTATGGACATAAGATCTTCATCTTCTTCATCCTTGATCATCACCTAGCTAGTTCCGTCCTTTTTCTCCTCTCACTAAAAACCGGACTTCAAGTCCCATCTCAAACAATGTGGAGAATTCTAGAAAAAACTAGATATAACTAGTTAGGTACAAGTTTGGGATGATGGCAACAATGGCCCCTCTAGTCCTCTTTCTTTCATTTTAGCCACAACTAACTTATAACACTTATAACATGTTTAACACTTGGCAACTTAAGCCCCTTTAGTTGCACATTATATTTTACATAACCGCTTTAGTCATATTTTGACTATCGGGTTTGACTAAAACACAACATATGTTGACTAGCCAATCACGAAAGGCCCTTATCTATTTTCTTCTAGGGTGGGGTCCCAACACCTAGGAAACGGGTCTAACATCATGGGCATCCATACTAGAAAACACGGTAACCAAATAGGCTTTGACGCCAAGATATTACCTAGGACTAGCCTTACTTCGTACCACGTCCAAAAACTGAAAGGGAAACTTACACTACTAGCCAACATAAGATGACCTCACCGACTTACATCTCGCGGTACACTACCTTTCCGATTCTGAGACACTGCATCATCTGTCAGACGAATCATACTAAGCCAACAAAACTGAATGCTAGTAGCAGCCAACGACATCTTTCATGGTCATACTTTAGACCTGCAAGACTCCCCAACCGACAGCGACCTTAGGTCCACACAGCCTAGAGACTCTCAATATGGACTGGATGTCGAAATACCACGCTGTAGTCACCCACGATGGGAAACTCGTTCGCATAAATTATGGTAATAAGATTCTAGCAATACAAGAAGGACCCCTAGATGGAATTAAGCAATGAGTGCAACAAACCCTGAAATCAGAGAAATGCTAGTGGTCGTGGTAACCAGCTAGCAGTAGTCAAAGATGGGGACAACAAACAAGTTAATGGATCAGGAACTGGAGGATATTCCAGAGAAGAGTACTGATCACAAAAGGAAGTGGGAAGATCACTCCAAGGGTAACAACAACAGCTCTCAAAACAAAAAGCAGAATGGGGGCAAGGTTTATGCAATTGGTTCAGGGGACAAGAAGGGTTATGATAAGAATACGCCTTTTTGTAACCGCTGTAAGTTACATCACAGGGGACAGTGCACTGTGAAGTGTAACAATTGCCAGAGGATAGGACACATAGCAAAGAACTGCAGATCAAGACCACTAGCCACAGCACAAGCAACACCAGCCTACAATCGTAAGGCGGATGTCACTTGCTTTGGGTGTGGTGAAAAAGGTCATCATCGGAACGAGTGCAATAAGCCCCGAAATCAAGGAAACAGTGGTAGACCAGGGAACCAAGTGGCAATGATTAACAATGGAAATCAGGGCAATGAAGGAAGAGCTCGTGGAAGAGTTTATGCCGTAGGCAGAAGAGAAGCACAGGACGACCCGAACGTGGTGACGGGTACGTTTCTTTTAAATAATCGTTATGCTTCAGTACTTTTTGGTACGGGAGTAGATAGAAGCTTTGTATCGACCACTTTTAGTCCTTTGCTTGACATGGCCCCAACCACCTTAGATAATTCCTTTGACGTAGAATTAGCAAACGGAAACCTAGAAAGAGTAGGTACCATCATAAGGGGTTGCACACTAAACTTGTTGAACCGTCCATTCAACATCGATTTAATGCCGGTAGAATTGGGTAGTTTTGACGTCATCATAGGGATGGATTGGTTATCGAAATATCATGCCATCATCGTTTGTGATGAGAAGATCGTTAGAGTTCCCTATGGGAATGAAGTTCTAATCGTTGAAGGTGACCGTTCTGATCGTGCGCGTTCGTCAAGATTGGCAATTATCTCGTGTACGAAGGTGCAGAAGTACATCGAGAAGGGATGTTATCTCTTTTTAGCTCATGCCACGAAAAAGAAAGGGAAGGAACTTGGAGAGAAAAGGTTGGAAGATGTGCCAATCGTAAGGGATTTTCCAGAGGTCTTTCCAGAAGACTTACCGGGACTCCCACCGGCCAGACAAATCGAATTCCAAATCAATTTAGTGCCAGGAGCCGCGCCTGTAGCGCGAGCACCCTATCGTTTAGCACCTACGGAATTACAAGAGTTGTCAGATCAATTAGCTGAATTATTTGGAAAAGGTTTCATCAGACCGAGTTCATCGCCTTGGGGAGCTCCTGTTTTGTTTGTTAAGAAGAAGGATGGATCCTTCAGGATATGTATTGACTATCGGGAACTGAATAAGCTAACCATTAAGAATAAATACCCACTCCCGAGGATAGACGATTTATTTGATCAGTTGCAAGGGTCATTGACTTATTCTAAGATAGACTTGAGATCGGGTTATCACCAACTTAGGGTCCGGGAAGAGGATATCCCGAAGACCGCATTCCGAACTCGATATGGCCATTATGAATTCCAAGTTATGCCATTCGGCTTAACAAATACACCAGCAGTATTCATGGATCTCATGAATCGTGTGTGTAAGCCGTATTTGGATAAATTCGTGATAGTGTTCATTGACGATATCCTGATATATTCCAAGAATGAGCAAGAGCATGAGGAACATCTCAAGCTAATTCTGGAACTATTGAAAAAGGAAGAACTATATGCTAAGTTTTCGAAGTGTGAATTCTGGATATCGATCGTTCAGTTTCTTGGTCACGTGATAGATTAGCAAGGGATTCACGTAGATCCTGCTAAGATTGAGGCCATTAAGGATTGGGCAACGCCCACAACGCCGACGGAAATCCTATAATTTTTAGGACTTGCTGGTTATTACAGAAGATTTATAGAAGGTTTCTCTAAGATAGCTAAACCGTTGACGAAATTGACTCAAAAATATGTGAAATATGACTGGGGAGATAAGGAGGAAGAAGCTTTTCTACTCCTTAAGGAAAAATTGTGTAGTGCGCCTATTTTAGCTTTACCCGAGGGTAGCGAAGATTTTGTTGTGTATTGTGACGCATCACACAAAGGTTTGGGAGCCGTGTTGATGCAAAGAGAGAAGGTAATAGCATACGCTTCTCGACAGCTGAAAACCCATGAGAAAAACTACACAACCCACGACCTAGAATTAGGATCAGTCGTGTTTGCACTGAGAATTTGGAGACACTACCTTTATGGAACTAAGTGCGTAGTGTATACTGATCACAAGAGTTTACAGCATATATTGAACCAGAAGGAGCTGAACATCAGACAGCGCCGATGGTTGGAATTGCTTAGCGACTATGATTGTGAAATCCGTTATCACCCAGGCAAGGCAAATGTTGTTGCCGACGCCCTTAGCAGAAAAGAACGGATTAAACCTCTTAGGGTTAGATCGTTAGGGATTACGATTAATTCGCCGCTTCCAGCAAAAATTCTTGAGGCTCAGGATGAAGCGCTCAAAGATGAAAACCGACCCAGTGAAAAGATTCACAGAATGCCCGAACTTGAGAATGGATTAGTAAGAAGATCCGATGGGATTTTGCGTTATGGAGACAGGTATTGGATTCCATTGTATGGAGGAATTCGTGATTTTATTATGCACGAATCCCATAAGTCCAAGTACTCCATTCATCCAGGATCTGACAAGATGTATTTAGACCTGAAAAAGTTGTATTGGTGGCCAAACATGAAGGCCGATATAGCAGAATATGTCAGCAAGTGTTTAACGTGCTCGAAGGTTAAGGCAGAACACCAAAGACCGTCCGGTCTGCTTGTTCAACCTGAGATTCCGGAATGGAAATGGGAGCGCATTACTATGGATTTTATAACGAAATTGCCTAGGACATCAAATGGTTATGACACGATTTGGGTAATCGTTGACCGTCTCACAAAATCAGCGCATTTTCTTCCTATAGCGGAGAAAATTGAAATGGATAAACTCACGCGTTTATATGTTAAGGAAATTGTTGCAAGGCATGGTGTGCCTGTTTCTATTATCTCTGATCGAGACAGTCGATTTACGTCAAATTTTTGGTAGTCGCTTTAGGATGCTTTAGGAACTAAACTCGATATGAGTACGGCATATCATCCCCAAATGGATGGTCAGAATGAAAGAACTATTCAGACGTTAGAGGACATGTTAAGAGCCTGTGTAATTGATTTCGGAAACGGCTGGGATAGGTATTTGCCTTTAGTCGAATTCTCCTATAACAACAGCTATCACACCAGCATAAAAGCTGCACCGTATGAAGCACTTTATGGACGTAAGTGCAGATCACCAATTTGTTGGGCAGAAGTTGGGGAAAGCCAACTTACCGGGCCAGAGCTAGTTCATGAGCCTACTGAAAAGATTGTACAGATTAAGAACCGAATGCAGGCGGCTCGTGACCGTCAGAAGAGCTATGCTGATAAGAGGAGAAAACCCCTTGAGTTTCAAGTGGGAGATAAAGTAATGTTGAAGGTCTCGCCATGGAAAGGCATGATCAGATTTGGCAAGCGTGGAAAATTGAACCCTCGCTATATAGGACCTTTTGAAATCCTTGATAAGATCGGGCCGGTAGCCTACCGACTCGAACTGCCGTCTGAGCTCAGTGCTGTGCATGACGTTTTTCATGTCAGTAATTTGAAGAAGTGTTTATCCGATGAAAGCGCAGTTATTCCTTTGGATGAAATCCAGCTTGATGAGAGGTTAAATTTTATTGAAGAACCAATTGAAATCATGGACCGGGAAGTGAAACGACTAAACAGATTTGTATCCCAATTGTGAAGGTCCGATGGAACTCTCGCAGAGGCCCCGAATACACTTGGGAGCGAGACGACGAGATCAAGCGAAAATACCCTCATCTTTTTCCGAAAACCAAGAGTAGCGTCAATTGAAATCCGGGATGGATTTCCCGATTAGATGGGGAGACTGTGACAAATGGTAATTTTCATGTTGCTAATTAATATTATATTTGTATTAATTATTTTTAAGCTAAGCATTTCTGTGCGCATTTGCATGTTTCTGAGTATTTTTAAGCATTTTCTGGAGCTGTCCCAGCATACTGTAGCTTACAGTCACTGCAAAAAAAGTTTATTTTTGTCAGTAAAGTTAAATTATCACATTTCTGATAGTTACTGACAAGTATTATAATTTACTGAGAGCTTTCTCGCATTTTTCTTAAAAACAACCGCACGCGCGTACCGACAGCACAGTACACATGGTAAAGGTCAAATAAATATATTTTTGAGTCAGTAATGACATTTTAATGTATTTCTGATAAAAACGTAGTTAAAAACATTATTTTACGTTATCGGGTCCAAAAAGGTCAAACCGGGACTTTACGGTAACTTTTTAACTTAAACCGACACACAATACACCAAAGAGGGATCAAAACTATTTTTCCCTCCTCCAAATAAGCCATATCCGGCCATATAGGCCACATCACACTCACATGGGACAAAACTTAACCGTTATCTTAAATGTAATCTTAAATTACTAAAAATGGTGTTATACTTTTTAGATTTTTAGGATCTTATCCTTAAATGTTGCCTAAAATAAAATTTTGATCATCCTTTTTAGCCTTATGTGTACGCCACATTTAACACACACAAACACATTTCTACACAATTTTCTCTACAAAAGATCAAGATCAAGAGTGTTTGCAAAGAGTTTTGGTTAATTTGGAGTTGGATTTGGGTTAAACTAGCAAAGTTTTGGGTGTTCTTGGTTTCTTGTCACACGTTAACTTCCTCAACTTTTGTAAGGATTCTTAAAACTTTTCTAAATTTATAAATCTCTTGTTCATTTGGGGTATTGTGATGTTTAAAAGTGTTAAATGTACATGTTTTGATAATATGAGCAAAACTAGGGTTTGATCTTTTACATGTAGTGCTCGACATTTATGATTGTATATGAGTTAATTAGTTGATTTCTTGCTTGTGTGGTAAATCTTGTTGCATATAGTGCTAGTTTGATGATAAAAACACTAGTTACGGTTTTTACGCTAATTTAAGCACTATAATGATTTTTAACGGTGATATATGGTTCGACCCATGTTAAAAATAAAAGATTATTGGGGTTTTGAAAAACATAAAATTTTGTCTCAAATGGTGAAATGGTGGAAAAATATAGTGAAGTGTTTATTTAGTTTGGTTTATTTAATAAGTTATAAGTTACTAAAAATAATTAGCAAAAAGGTAAAAATAAGTTGAGATGCTATGTATGGTTCGAATGAACAGTAGAAAAAGTCAAAGTTTGACTTTTGATTTAGTAGCTTAATTATTGGATATTATTTGATAAGTATAAAGTGTATTTGGTAATTAAAAATAACTAATAAGTAACAAATAAATACAAATTGGGCTAAATAGATTTTGGGCCATAAAAACCCATTATTTTACTGTTGGGCCGAAGCCCATGTGAAATTTTGTAAGTTTGACTTTTTGACCAAACGAATGTATTGAACGAGTAAAATGATTTTTAGTAACGTGTCGATATATACGTTATAACTAAAAAAAATGCGTTTTGGGTCAAAAATGGTAATTGGGCTTATTTTGATAGTTCGGCCCAATTAACAAAGAAAAATGATAAATTTGATTTTTGGAATATTTTCCGACTCGCCGAAGTTAAAAATGTTTAACGAAACGATAAATATAACGATAACTATTTTTGGACTTGTTTTGAGACACTTAGTCTCCGAAAGGGTAAAAATTGACATTTTTCCTAAAATGACATTGAAATTGACTTTTGTTGACTTTTTGAAGAAATATTGACTTCGTGTCGAAATTTGGTGTTATTACTTAAAAGTTAAGGTAACGAACAATATAACGACGAATATATATATATATATATTCACGACACTTAACATATATCACTAAAGTATTTTGCACTTATAACTAGTTAGCGAAGCATTTGAGAAAAGTTTGCAACACGTGAGATAAATGGAAACGTTGTATAAACGAACGGGTCATGCCCAAATTTTCTAAAAATCCAACGCTTAGAGTATTTTGAGAAAATCCACAACTTAAGTAAACTTTATGAAATTACTTAACAAACTTGTTTTCCTTATAATAGATGTTGCAACAAAAGTAATAAACGACGTTTCTAAATATAATAGTTTTTCACTAACTACGTTATATTAACCACTCTTCAAAGCCATTTAACTAATCTCCATATATGAGAAATTAACTTAAGATATATATATATATATATAACACTTGCACATTTAAATCGCGAATACTAGCACGGATGTTCCGTTACGTATTCCCACCATGCACTTTCACCATGAGCTACCCCCAAGAGTTACAATAATAAATCGTTTCGAAATACATTTTACCACACAGCAAGCAAGAAATACACGAGCACAGGTCAAACGTAAAACTTTTCAAATAAAATAAAGACACTTGAACCACGAATGATTTGCTAAGACTTACCGTACTAATTTAGGGTGCTGATCGGCGCGGTTGCATTATTTTGATTGATTGCTGAATTGCGGTATTTGAAAGGTGAGTTTATAGCCCCATATTTTTTATACGATTTTTGGTTTTATAAGCTTGGGGTGAGAAACATGCAAAACTGTTTTCATGGACCAGAATTGAAGTTGCTTTTAAGATCACACTAGTATGCAGAAACCTAAGTTTGCTGAATCCCATTTTGTGCCCACTATCATCTGCGTTAATTCCTGATGGGAAGCCGATTGTTATAAATAGATCTATTGGGAGTGACGTCCCCGTTCGGTTGGCTCGGCATAGCCAAGGCGAACGTATACCATTCGGGATTTTAGCCGGGTGTCTAGGGATTAACACTCGCGGGCACCCTTATTTATTTGCTAACGCTAGTCGTGCTGCATTGTCTTAGTTTCGATAGGATGAGGCTTAGTGTTTGCATTACGGATAGTGTGTATCTGCTGATTTTGTTTTATGATATTCCTATTGGTCCATGTGTGCTATTTATTTAAACCTATGAACTCACCAGCGTTAGCTAACTTTTAGCATGTTTTTCTCAGGAAATTGAGGTGCGTTTAGCCGGGTGCAATGCATGGCGTCGGTCACAATAAATGATGGAAATGTTTTTAATGCGTTTACTCTGACAACTGGACCTTTTGCTTAAATGGGCTTCATTTTCATCTGAAATGGTTTTTATGTATCGCTACATGACTTGACTTATGTAATATATTTTAAAACGGATTTTTAATCCGTTCACTATATCTTGTGTGATGTTCATCAACCTCGTAGCACCCCAAATTGTATGCTTCCGCGAATAATGTGATTTTGGGGGTGTTACACCCTTTTACCCAAAAAAAATAGTGCATTTTTATATGGTACTATTGAAGAAGAGGTGTATGTCTCACAACCTCCAGGATTCATTGATCCTGACCATCCAGACAAAGTGTACAGAGTAGTAAAAACTCTTTATGGGCTACATCAGGTACCAAGAGCTTGGTATGAAACACTGGCTTCCTACTTAATAGAGAATGGATTTCAAAGAGGAAAGATTGATAAGACACTTTTCATGAAACAGCACAAGAAGGATCTTCTGTTAGTGCAGGTGTATATAGATGACATTATCTTTGGATCTACAAGGAAGAAGATGTGTTTGGAATTTGAGAAGCTTATGCATCATAAGTTTCAGATGAGTTCCATGAGGGAACTTACATTCTTTTTGGGTTTGCAAGTTAAACAGTCATATGAAGGCATATTTATTAGTCAAGATAAATATGTTGCTGAGATACTAAGGAAGTTCAACTTTGCTGATTCAAAAATGGCAAGCACACCAATGGACTCTGAGAAGCCTCTTCCTAAAGACTTATATGGAGAAAATGTGGATGTACACACATACAGATCTATGATAGGATCTTTGATGTATCTTACATCATCAAGACCTGACATCATGTTCTCTGTTTGTGCTTGTACAAGATTTCAAGTAACTCCAAAGGTTTCTCATTTAACAGCAGTCAAGAGAATTTTTAGATATCTCAAGGGTCAACCTAGGTTGGGACTATGGTATTCTAGAGAGTCATCTTTTGACTTGGTAGCATTTTCGGATAGTGATTATGCTGGTGCTAGCTTGGACAGAAAGTCAACAACTGGAGGATGTCAATTCCTTGGGTGTAGACTTATCTCATGGCAGTGTAAGAAGCAAACAATTGTGGCTACTTCAACAACTGAAGCTGAATATGTAGCTGCTGCAAGTTGTTGTGCTCAAGTCCTATGGCTTCAAAACCAACTTCTTGACTATAGGTACAATTTATGAACACTGTCATTCATATTGATAATAGTAGTACTATTTGTATTATTAAAAACCCAGTGCAACATTCTAAAACAAAACACATTGAAATTAGACATCACTTTATAAGAGACTGCATTGAGAAAAGATTAATTCAAGTACTTAAAATTGCTTCAGAATACAACTTTGCAGATCTGCTAACAAAAGCTTTTGATGTTGGAAGATTTCAGTACTTGGTAGCAAGTATTGGAATGCTTAATCTTTAAATTTTTAAATCTATTGTGCTTTTGTATATAAATTTTTGGTTGTCCTGCTATCTTTATAAGTTAATGCTGCTATTACAAAAGTTTGTGCTGCTAGTACAAATTTAAATTGTGTTATTCATACAGTTAGTCCTATGATTATTCTAATACAAGACAAGTACTTTGTACATTGTTCTTTTGGTTTTAGACTAACAATTTCAGGTATGAACTAATAAACACAAAGGATGTTTCAAGTGAAATGGAAGCAGCAAAACGATAATATCAGTTGCTGACATAATAGCTTTATGATAGAAAGAGTTTGGGAATTTCAAACCTCCTTAAAACTTCTTTCTTGAAGCTTGATTATGATGCTTCACATTGAATTGATGACTTAGTTGATCAGATAGTAACTGATTCAACTAACTTACTATCATTTTATACTTTTAAGTATAATGAGGAAGTCTAAGGACATCTGATAGAAAGAACAACTAGTAAAAGTGAATCTAACAATTGTGTTAGAGGCAACAATTACTATGAGCTGGAAACCCTGTCAAGAAAGCCTTTTGAATAGGTTTATCTTTACACAGGCAGTTATTTATAACTGAAAACATTGGTTCTCACACAACCAGAGGTTGCTTTAAACCGAAATCTTGATTAAAGTGTCTTTTATACACTTAATCCCTTCAAAATGGTTGAAAGCAGTATGATTTTTTCATAATAAAATCAAGTACATACTGCTTAGGCAAAAGTTTCTTAAAAAGGTTTTTCAAAGAGACTCACACAAACCATCAAATGATGGACCATGAGTCAAATGCCCCATGAATCACCTCTCATAGGAGTTAACACACCTAGAAGTGATGAGGGCAGCAAATTAAAGTCTTAAGGAATTGATGGCTACATGTACAACATTGTCTGATAACAAGTTCTAATTGATAGCTCAGATGATGGGGAGAAATATTTTGGTACATTGTGAGAGATCTTCCAAACAGGGGAGGATAAAATGTTATTTGCATCTCAGGGGAGGAAATATCTCAGGAGAGGAAATAAAGCCCAAAGAAGAAGATTAACCAATAAAAGGGAGGAAAAGACAAGAGCATACAAGATGATGACATGGAGGTTGAAAATGACAAGAACAGAGCTTATTCTGGAGTATTATATATATTCAGAAGGGATGAAGCATTCCAAAGGAGAAAGTTCTATCTAGGTCAAACGGAGAAAAGTTTTAATTTCAGTTCACTACGTTTGTTCATCACTTGCAAAGGCATGCTGATTGATGATTTCACTTGTTGAAACAAGCATCCAAGATACACAGCACCATTGTCTCTTATAATTCCTCCATCCAAGGAAATTGCACCATCTTTTAGGCTTTGTTTAAAGCTTGAAGATAGGTACTAATATTGTCAAAGTCAAAAGAATATGGCAGATGAGTTTTTGAGAAAGATATTTAATTTGAAAATCAGAAGATAGCTCAGATCAAGAATCTAACTACAGAAGTGTTTGAAAGATCTTCACAATCCAAAATTTAATTCAGAAACATGTTGAAAAGGATTCACATGTTTAGGGGAGGATTGTTGGGAATTAAATATTCAAGAAGTTTAATATCGGGTTCTGCTCAAAGAAATACTCTAAGTATCATTCTACTGCCAGAACATTTGATTCTGCTACTAGCGTTAAACATTCTACTGCTGAATGATTCTGCTGCTATTGAAGAACTTTCTACTGCTAAGTGGATAACTATCAAGTGATTCTGCTGCTGAGTAGATAAGTATTCAAAGATATTACGTGTATTAAAGTCAACAATACACGGTAGATAATATCTTACCCCATGTGTTCAGTCATTATGTTATATTCTCAGAACAAGTTGTAAACATAGATACATGTTGTATCTTAATGACTGACACTCTCAAAGCATGTGTTCGATTAGACTTGATAATATTGTAAAGATCTCTCTTGGACTATAAAAGAGAAATCATAGACTAGATATTATGTATGTATGAATTAGAAGATAACTGTGAAGAACATAGAACAAACACAATAATATCACAAGTCATAAAAACATAAGATTCAAGGTTTTGTAACCCTAGTGATAGTGAAGATCACTCGTATTATCTTGAATAATATTGAATCGTTTGGTGTTAATATTGCATGTTCTTTGTTCAATATACACAAGCATAACTGTTCCATTTCCATAACACAAATAACCTTCTAAGTGTGATTAAGTAAATTCCGCGTACTTGATCATATTAACTCAACTTATCACATATACAAAGCAACAAAGGTTTAACCACCTTCTAGTGTTTCGTATCCCTCTCAATTGGTATCAGAGCAAGGCTGATATAGTTGATTTAGAAGAAGAAGAAGAAGAAGAAATGGACGTTGAATCTATTCAGACCAATGTTGCTGGAAAACTACCCATGCTCAAACAGAATGAGTTTGAGATGTGGAGGCTGAGGATAGAGCTATATTTCCAAGTGCAAGACTATGCACTTTGGGAAATCATTGAAGATGGAAACTCTTACCAGCCTACCACAATTACATCAACAGTGGACGACAAAGTGGTGACGACTCTGCAGACACACCCAACATCTGCAGAAGACAGAATAAAGAAGAAAAATGACTTAAAGGCAAGAAGTATGCTGATGATGACCATTCCCAATGATCAACTTCTAAACTTCAGCAAGTTCAAAGATGCCAAGTCATTATTTGAAGCTTTAATTGCCAGATATGTTGGAAATGAAGCCACCAAGAAAACCCACAAGACACTGCACAAGCACAGTTTGAAAACTTCTCCTCTACAAACAATGAATCTCTTGACCATATGTTTAATAGGCTTCAGAATATTTTGAGCCAACTCGCTATCTTGGTGTGAAATACCTCAAGAAATTTGAACTAAATTTTTGAGATAGCTTACCAGAAGAGTGGATTTCATGTTGTTGTCTGAAGAATAAGCCAGACTTAATACAGAGCGGACATTATCAACGTCTGAATCTTGTAACTACAGAAGTGTTTGAAAGATCTTCACAATCCAAAATTTAATTCAGAAACATGTTGAAAAGGATTCACATGTTTAAGGGAGGATTGTTGGGAATTAAATATTCAAGAAGTTTAATATCTGGTTCTGCTCAAAGAAATACTCTAAGTATCATTCTACTGCTAGAACATTTGATTCTGCTGCTAGCGTTAAACATTCTACTGCTGAATGATTCTGCTGCTATTGAAGAACTTTCTACTGCTAAGTAGATAACTATCAAGTGATTCTGCTGCTGAGTAGATAAGTATTCAAAGATATTATGTGTATTAAAGTCAACAATACACGGTAGATAATATCTTACCCCATGTGTTCAGTCATTATATTATATTCTCAGAACAAGTTGTAAACATAGATACATGTTGTATCTTAATGACTGACACTCTCAAAGCATGTGTTCTATTAGACTTCACAATAATGTAAAGATCTCTCTTGGACTATAAAAGAGAAATCTTAGACTAGATATTATGTATGTATGAATTAGAAGATAACTGTGAAGAACACAGAACAAACACAATAATATCACAAGTTATAAAAACATAAGATTCAAGGTTTTGTAACCCTAGTGATAGTGAAGATCGTTAGTATTATCTTGAATAATATTGAATCGTTTGGTGTTAACATTGCATGTTCTTTGTTCAATATACACAAGCATAAATGTTCCATTTCCATAACACAAATAACCTTCTGAGTGTGATTAAGTAAATTCTGCGTACTTGATCATATTAACTCAACTTATTACATACACAAAGCAACAAATGTTTAACCACCTTCTAGTTTATCGTATCCCTCTCAAGGTTTATTGCGTGTTAGTTGTTTGTAAATGATTATCGGCTACATAAGGCAACTTGCACCCTATTAGGTATTTTCTATTGAAGTTCCATTTGTATTAGAGCTTTAAGGCAAGTGTAAAGGTTACTAATCCGATCATGTTAAATCTTTAAAAAATAACGAATAATACTAATATAAGTTAGTAGTTTTTATTGATTGTACAGTTTTTTTTTTTTTTTTAATATATAGTTGTTTATTTGAAATTCTTATATAAGTAGGTAGATTGCTGAGTGACTATATTGGAAATCAAATATCATCATCGGTATTGTCATCATTAGTAAAATAATAATCTTGAGATTCATTTTCAATGAGAATGTCTAATCAATTCCATCAGATACAGAGCGGACATTATAGACGTCTGAATCTTGTAAGGCCTCGTCGGCTTCTTTGTCAACGTATATGGTTTAAATGTCATTTAAAATGTAGATTGAAAAATATCACTCAAAGTAATACATTTTTTCTGTAGTATTTTAGTATAAGATTGAATGAATAATTTTAAAATGCATGGCAAAATTAAAAGTAGTATAATGTGTCTGATTCAGTTTATCACAAAATATACAATCGGATGCAATTGTATTACAAAACAATGGTCAATTACTTGTACACATTTAAGTACAAAACTAATGCTATTGGAAGTTTGTGTATTTTTTTTTACAAAGTATCAATAACTTGACTATAAAAGTTTTTTTGCTTGTATAGTAAAGAAAGTAATCATAACATTGCAACTCCCCATATTAAGTGCAAGACGACTTGGTTTGATTAAAACCAAACGGCGGTACACACACTTCACATTTACTTCCATCATCAAGTATTTTCTTGTCGCACTTGTGGTAACTATTGCAGGTTAAGGTTTTTTTTTTTTTTTCACCTTGTTGAGTTTGATATGCATGGTTGTATGAATTGTGGATGGAATTGGCTTATATTGATCTGGTTTTCACTCTATTATGATTATTATTGTTTATAGTATTGTGATTTAAATTGTTTTTTAAAATATGTGAATCATATGGAGTGTAGTAAGAAGTAGGTATTAGATTTAGGAGTCTTTATTTGGTATGTAAAGTATGCTTAAAGTGGCTTTGTTCATTTTGTTGTTTTTTTCTGTGGAGATAAGTGAGGTTGTTGATTTGATTTTGATTTCCAGGCTTAAAGTGAGTTTCGAGGATTGTAAGAAGTAGTGTTAATGTGTTAGGTGAAAAAAGGGTTATTTTCACAAAAAAGTTATTTACATAAAAATAGTGTTGAAAATGTTTTATTGATCGTTTGGGATTTATATTAGGCATAAACCTAGCAGCCATTCGTTTAGGTTCAACATGGTGACTTATCCATCCGTCTCTTACCCATCGTATTTCCATTTGTTTTAGATGATTTTGGTCGATAGATGTCGGATAACGATGATGAGCCAAGTAAACATCCAAAGTATGATTAACCTTTATATTAGATAGCCAGGCATCAATGTAGAATTCTTGTTCGATCTTACGAAGACTCTATTGTTCTTCCATTTGCACCGTTGGTACACGTATATAGTAGGCAAAAACGTCATTATACTGATTGAGATTGTATGTGACTAATCGCCTAAGACTGGATAATGTTAAATTTAGCATATGAAGTTATTTACAAATGATTTTGTGGACTTATTTGTTGCCACTTGATACTTAGTTGGAATTCAATTAATTAGTTGTGTCCATATAGACAAATAGGTTATATGACTTTTATATGTTGCCACTTGATACA
Organism: Artemisia tridentata subsp. tridentata; assembly: GCA_021014915.2. NCBI lineage: Eukaryota > Viridiplantae > Streptophyta > Magnoliopsida > Asterales > Asteraceae > Artemisia > Artemisia tridentata. The sequence continues at coordinate 268,112,122 of CP139508.1, forward strand.
AACTGAATTGTATAGGTGGGTAATTTGTGTCCAATGTAAGTGTTATAGATGAAGGTTTTGTGTTAATATATATTTTGGTTTTTGTGTAGGAATATGGCAGGTGAGTTTGTTGTAAGGTTGAACAGACACACGTATCCAGATTCGTAGGTATTTTGATTCATGGAGTTTGTATATAATATAATTTTTAATATAATATCTATGGTAACGCGTTATTCAAATTGTTGCAGGAACTACCGTGGGTTTACGCGGATGAGAGTTTCAATGGGAACAGGGTAATGTACATTACCAGTGCACTGAGGGTTAAGTATAAAGTTAGAGTAGTGACTAAAAGGAACGGCCCCATGGAGGTAAGTGTTGCAAGATGGAGGGCATTCGCTTTGGAAAACCTTAATGAGGTTGTTCAACTATTACATTTTGTGGAGGAAGGAGACGACAGCTTCTATGTGACAGGATACAACCGAGACGAAAATGAATTTGGTGGCTACAACATGATTGCTGGTCAATTTTCGAGGTTTATGTCTCATCTTATTCCTTACTTTGATGTGTCCCAGGTAATTGTTATATTCGACCTTAATGTGTGTGTGTGTTTTTTTTTTTTTTTTTGAATATATCATTCCATTATTTAAGGATTGTTGGGTAACAATTATTGAAGACATTTCCTGCTGCATTCCTCCACGGATTAGGTGATCAGGAGCAAATTCTGGTGAAGGGCAATGGATTTACCATGGACATGAATGTGAGAAGTTTTCCAGTGGCAGGAGCTAAAGGTATACGTATTTATGAAATGGATTTGAAATGTGGAATGTACATTATTTTCACCAGAAAACGCGCAGACAAATTATGGTTAACCGCCTTTAGCATTCATGGTAACCTAACATCAGATGTGCATTTCAATGGTGCCACGACAGTGATAAGGGTTCAGCCTGAATTGCAGAATTGGGAAAGAAGTGATTTTGTTAATTAGTTTCCGAATACAAAGTTTTGTAGTTGTATAATAATCTTATTGGATTATTTTTTGTAAATAGTTTGACATAAAAATTTATTTTGGACACTAATGTGCAGATGATCATCGAATGATACACGTCTGCCAGTGGCCTTCGCACAGGGATCACTTTTTTGAGGAAGACACTTTCTATAAGAATTTTAAAGACATCTACGATAGACAAAGACTTGTAAGTAAATTTGAAGAATTTATTATTTAAATTGATATTCAAAATATTATAAAAAACATTTTTCTTATTACAAATAAATGCAGGCCATCCCAGCAGATTTGCTAGAAGATCGTGACTTCCACACATTCACTAAGGTGCTCATGAAACATCAGGATGTTGAGCACCTAATGAGAAAGATGATGGAATTCCATTCTGAAGATCCAGAGAGGATCAATCATATCAATGTTTTTGGACCATGGAGGGAGTTTGCTGAGCAAGTTGGGTTTGCATATGACAAATTGATAAGGTTTAGGTTCATGTACATGCTTCAAGATGTGGATGGTGGTCCGGATGAAGATTCTCAGTATCCGATATTTAATTTGTGTTAAATTATACGAAATCATCACTGGAAGAAACTAAATAATGTCAGCTATGTTGCCTAAATGTTACGTGACTTGTTTCTATGTCTTTTTGTATTATGATTACTTGTGGAAAGTGTGTTCATAATGTGGAAACCATAGAAGTGGGGGGGGGTGAATACATTTCCATTTAAAAACTTAAAATCTTTTTGTATCAAACACACGATTAAGTGTGACGTAATATGAAAAGTGTCAACAATTATCATATAGCATCTAAAGATGAATATAGTAAACTACAACACAAACATAATCAAACCATGACACATACTTAATCAACATAACATAAGCAACTAGCCCCACAAACATAAACGTAATGCAAATATAAATATAAAGCGATAAAGAATGAAATGAAAGTAAAGAGATAGGTAAGAATGCGCAAACCGGACACGATGATTTATAGTGGTTTGGTCACGAAGCTCCTCTTCGCCCTACTCCACTCCCCGAGTACCCAACTCAAGAGTTACTTCATTAATCAACAAGCTCCGTTTAGGCGGAGAAAACCGTACATGTCGCTCATCCTATTTCCGACACTAAGCTAGATGTCGAGTGCTAATCTTAGCTAGCACCAATCTACCACGATCTACCTGATCTACCCTTGATCCACTTGATCAATACACAAGCCCAATGGCTTCAAGAGATCTCCAAGATCTCAACAAGATCACAATGATCTACTCCCACTTGACTCAATCTACCTAATCTACCCTTGATCTTCTTGATCAATCACACAAGCCCACAAGCTTCAAGAGATCTCCAAGATCTCGATAAGATCTCAATGATCAACCCTAACTTGACTCAATCTACCCTATTTAGCTTTGATCAACACACTAGCCTAATGGCTACTAGAGATATTCAATATCTCTATAAGATCACAATGATATTCCCTCACAAACTCTCAAAAGAAAGATGATCTAGATGTATGCTATGATATAATCAAGAGTGTAACAAATGTTACAAGCGCTTCTACCTACAACTATAACACTTTATATCTACTTGGATACCTTGTGTTCCTCTCTTGCACTTGAAGAGGAATGACAACACTTTGTATCTACTTGGATACCTTGTTTTCTTCTCTTGTACTTGAAGAGGAATGACAACACTTTGTATCTACTTGGATACTTTGTGTTCTTCTCTTGCACTTAAAGAGGAATGAAGAGGATCTCTTGGTGGGATGAAAGGATCACTCTTAAACAAATTAAAACTCTCTAAATGATCAAAGAAAGTATTATAAGTAAGGAGGGATTAGACCAAAGAAAACTGACTGGAAAAATCAAGTTGGAAGTGTAAAATGGTCCACTATTTATAGGCAAGGGGAAAACTAGCCGTTACAAAAGCACGGCTCCACTAATTGTTAGACGGCTCCACTAAATTTAGTGTAGCCGTCGGTACTTTAGTGTTACTGTGGACGCTCCTCCGTTTGTTTTTAGTGGGGAAGGTTTATTTGGGAATGTTTGGAGCTGTTTTGGGGGGGAAATTGACTGTTGGGATTTTTAAACTTATTTTTCAAAATAAAACATTTCTTTTTAATTCAAAAATAATTTGTAAAATATATTTTTGAAAATTTTTTTTGTCACATTAAAAATGTGAAGTTTAGAAAAATATAATCCTTTGATCATTTGTCAAGTAGTAGATTTGTTTGTCCATACCTTGAGTGATTTACGTTGGGATGGAAATCTACGACTTCGTTGAAGCATACTTGAGACGTCGGGAGGTGTTGATGTAAGTATGCAATGATGATTTGTGTTTACAAGTAACTTGCACATTTTACGTTATGTATTACAAGTTACATGTTTGTCATTATTAAAACCGAAGAAACCGTTTAGTTTAAATATCATAATATTTGCACTAACAATCTCCCCCTTTTTGATGATGACAAATATGTAAACCGTAACACATAGTAAAATGTAAAAGTTACCTGTTTACACTCCCTTCTCCCCCTTTTGTCGAATAAAAAAGGTAGTTGCCTCGAGCGCTCCCTTGAATTCACTCCCTACTCCCCCTTATTGCACTACTTTCCTTTCTCCCCAGAAAGGCGAGCTTGCATCATCCCAGTGAAGTCTTCTATTACCACCATTAGAAAGACTCCGTGCTATGTATTCAAATACTCCCGATCTCCACATAGCTCAATGCTCCCCTATGGTGACTTAATCCCCTTGCTTATTTACCTTAGTATCTAGCGGATCCATGCATCAAATTTTTACAAAGGCTTTTCCTACATCAAGGGTTAGCTTCATGCAACATAATATATATAAGAGGATAGGAGCCGCATTATAAGGGTAGAATACACATAGCAAGACATGCAAGGGTTAAACTATATGAGTGACACAACCTAAAAGTGTGCCAAAAGGGTAATGATCAAAAAAGGAAAGCCCAAGAAAGTTGAGCGACACAAAAAGATGAATGCATATTGCAATTCAAAGATACTTGAGTGTCACAACCCGATCGACAACCTAAGGTGTAATTGTTCAATCAATCACACTAACAAGAACGAGATTCGTTCGTTGACTGACACACAAAATGACTTCTTCCAAGTTGTCATTGGGAAGGCAAGTTCTAACAAACCTTTTAAACAACATAATCATCTACCTAAGATGATTGGTGTTGGGATGGTTTAGATTAATATATCATTTGCACTGACAATGAGATGCATGATATATTTCAAAAGAAAAAAAATGTGCATGTGATCCTAACAGGATTGGGGGTGGATATCTCTAACGGGGTTGAGGTAACGAAGTTCTAGATTTCTAGTTTGGATGATCCTAGGTGTGTGTTAGAGATAATTTGGTGCATGAAGGGTTTCGTGTGATTGTGAGGATTGAAGATTGGTGAACTAACTATCACTTATCCAAAGTGAGGAATAGTTGTAAGGTTTGAGTGTGATGATCGATGGGTTGAAGGTTCTTTAGACTAACTATCACTGTCAAGAGTGAAGTGTAGCTAAAAGGTTTGAGTGGGATTGATATAAGGGTTGAAGGTTTTGAAACTAAATATCACTATAAAGAGTGAAGTTTAGTTATAAGGGTTGAGTGTGAAGATGAGATGCAAGATAAGCTTGCAATGGTGAGGCCTTATATTGGCAAAATTTGTGGGATTCAAATTAAATTTGGTGGTGGTGTCCTATGGTGTAGTGAGGAAATCTCAGGGTATATGTGAGTTTGCAAAATTTTGTAAGTTTGAGGTTAGGGATGCAGGGATCTCGAAAACAGTGAAAATTCATCAAATATAGGCATGGTACCACTAAATACCGCTCGGTACTGTTAAATTTAACGGTACCGTGGCCTACTTAACGGTACCGTGACCTGGAAGTCACGAATTTTCCTGTGCAGCCTAATTCTGGGCAGCTAAAAGGAAGTTTTCTAGGGAATAAGAATTACATTTGTGTGTTCTTAAGAGTGTTTGTTGAAAGACTATGTGAGTGTGTTTTCGCTCCCCCTTAATCTATGACCATCCGGACAAGATGTGAAAAAAAAAAAAAAAAAAAAAAAAAAAAGAGGAAAACAAACGTTGATGGAAGCGATGAGCTTAGTAACGTCATGATAAGTGGTGGATAGCATACAATAAACTTCACCTTTGAAGTCACATAGCTCTTCTCAATCATTGTGAATATTCATAGAATATTCATATGATGAGGCATGTGATCACGTGGAGATATCCTAAGGGTTAAGAAGATAAAATCTTCAAGGTTGTGAGGTTAGTGATAAGGTTCTAGTGGGGTAATCTCAACTTATCCTAGCGGTTCTTCGGTTGAAGTGTGTGGAAGGTGAGTGGGATATGAAAGCATTGGTAGTGTAGAACTAAGGTTGAAAACTGTAGATAAGATGAGAAGATAAAGGACACGGAAGTAACCATACATATGGTGTGTTCATGTTAGGTATGCTTCTAACACTAAAATGTGACAATGTATTTGGGATTACAATAGCTATATTGTTTGGCACAAACACAAGGACTAGAAGCGTCAATATTGTAAAGTCTTGTGTTTGTTGGCCTATAAATACCCTCCATAGACATCACTAGGAGGGTGAGCCTTGTTTGTGTAATTTTCACCTTTCACTATCTTTAAATAAAACCTGGTTCCATCTTTATCTCTCTACACTTTCTCTCTCAAACCTCTAGCATGGAGATGACGTATTTCCATCATCCCCGACCTCCCGATTACCAATAACTTCACCAAAACACGATCCATCAATTGGTATCAAGAGACATGGTATTAGTTTTGGTTGATTTTGTTGTATTTTTCTTGTCAAAAACGTATTTTTGAATCTGTTGTGATACTATTTCTACTGGTACAACAACTGTCTCATCTTAATAGTTTCATTACATTTTTTTTGTATCATAAACAGTCATGGAATACTGGGCTTACAAATTTTATCACTTTTATGACTGTTTTTCTTTGTATCATCCCGTGAATATTTAAGGTCGATAACTGGTCGGAAAATGTGGTCTGAAAATACTGGTCGAAATATGTGGTCACAAAATGGGTCATAAACTGGTTAATTACTTGGCCGGAAAACTGGTAAAAAGTCTTGACCGGAAAAGTCATCAGAGAACTCACCGGAAAAGTCATCGGAAGGTCTTTATCGCAATTGCTTGTAAAGCAAATTGCGAAAAACCCTTTTTTATCGCAATTGCTTGTAAAGCATTTGCGATAAACCCTTTGTTTTCGCAATTCTGGATTGCATTTCGCAATTGTTTTTCGCAATTGCTTATCGCAAATGTGGCTTTTCGCAATTGACGGGTCAACGGTCAAACCTTTCGCAATTGCCGTTCAACGGGTTAAATATTTCGCAATTGCCGGTCAATGGTCAATTTTATTGAAATTAAAAGCAAACAGAAGGAGATGAAGATAGAGTGAGCACTTTGACAACGACCAATAAACCACATATTTTCGTTGACTTCAGTTTCAACATCACAAGTCACTTAACAAAATGCAAATAAATCACAAGGGCTGATGTTTAAACGAGAAGACCACTTCAGCCACAACTAGTCCTATAACCCATCACCAATCAACTACAAAATCTCTAAACCCACCTCATCCAACTTACAACTTACAACAAGACTCATATTAAAAGTCAAATTATTAAATCTCATATACTTTTTCGTGTTAGTCTGCGTAACATCTAGACCACATAAGGTCTAACACACGAAAAAAATATTCATCACAGATTTTATTGAAGGCTTACCTTCTTTAATATCCGAAAAAATTAAAGAACGGTGAATAACAATTCTTGTTATACCCGTGTCTTCATTTCGATTGTTTAAAGACCACAAACAAAAAACGTAAACACATGAAGAACACCTACCCGAGACCATAGAGATCTTAATCTGTCGCTCTTCTTCTTTGAGTACTCGAGTGTGATTGTTATTCGTGATATAGTTGAAAGATGTGGCATCATTTTTTGGTTTGATGTTCGAATCTTGTTGCAAGAAGTAAGAGATATATGGTGTGTTAGTTTAGTGAGATTGGTGTTGACTGTGTTTGATGAGAGGACATAAGAGGATGGGGGCGGATATGTTATGATATTAGGGATAGGGATTTGAGATTAATAAGTTATTATACCCGTATGTTTAGGGTTAGTGTTGGATCCGGACTTTTGATGGGCTGAACCGCTGAAGTGTATAATGGACTGGATTGTACGTTTTTTCTTTTGGGCTGAAAAGTTATAAATTTTAGACTGGGCTGAATGTTTTTTTATGAATCCGAAATAGTTGGTCAATTAACTATCAAATGTATTCTTTATACATTGTGTTAATTTATTGTGTTACAATAGTTGGTCAAAAAGAGTGATAATTTTGGTCTAACAAATTTTCACGGGATACGTTTTGACAAGATCGGGATAAAACCATTATCATAGCTCACTTAAACAGTCCAAAGGCTAGTTTTGGGCATATAACCGCAAGATGTGACTACGGCATTAATTCATTATTATTTATTTGAGGTTGAAGTGGAATTTCACGGGTGCGTGTACTTAGTATCTTGAAGATATCGGGGTTGGTTGGATGCATGATTCTTCGAGATCCTTGTTCGAGCTTATAACCGTTAGAATGATTAAGACTTGAGTTATCTAGTTATACCTGATGTAAGGAGTTACGTTGTTGTGCTCACAGAGTATAACTATCACTTTAAAGGAGTTACATTGTAGTGCTCAAGTGTCACAAAAAGATGTGGATAATTCAAGATGAGTTCATATACAGTTAAGGATGGTTGGATGGGTATATGAAACGACCTATGCTTTAAGGAGTTACGTTGTAGTGCTCAGTATAGGTTCTTAGTCAGACAATAGTGCAAGTTTAAGTCACAAGTTTGGGTTATTTTACTTCAATCTCAAGTTCGTAATACTGGGTTTTCTCCATCAGTAGTCACTACAAAAAGCCGTCTGAATGATAATGGGGTCGGTAAAGAGTTAGATGAGAAGAGTATAGAAGAGTAGAGATTTTAACAGCAGTTGATTCTCATGGGCTATTTTTAGTACTTCATACATCTTTAACTAATTGGACATACAAGGTTTACGCTGCCTCCGTGTCCATCATAACCATAGTGTGTATGCTTCCGATTCCGCGAAGACATCGTGGGGGAAGAGAGAGTAGATGTACTTTGACTTTTCTTGCATTTTTTGCGAAAACACTCTTTTTACAGATGTATCTGCATTCAGGGGAAGAAATGTGCACATCGGGGACGCATAACAGATTCACGTGATCGAGCTTACAATTTTAGTACTACCGGAGAGACATCCGCAGAGATGATCAGTGGTTCAGTTTTTTGATTTTGGTGTAATCGTTTCAACTTTCGCAGGTTGTGAAGTGTGAAGTAGCCTACTTATGTGAGAAGATCTTGCTGATTTCTTGCATGTTACCCCCAAACGGAGTTTCTGCATTGAGCATAACCGTTACTGAGTACTAGTTAGATTTACTTGGTGTGGTTTACGATGTCATCTACAAATTCTGCTTCGTACTTACAACCTTCAAAAGATAGAAGACATGTTAACTACATCAAAGTTTCGAATCTGCTAAAGACGGTTGTTAGTTTGGGGGAAGCTGATTCAGAAACTTCACCAAAAATAAGTATATGAAGAAGCCGTTAAAGACATGCAGCATGAATTCGGGGAAGTTAATCCAGTTCATGCATATTACATCATTTACCTACAAGTGAAGAAAAGTTCTCAAGCCGAGGTACAAGATCAAGACAAAGAGCGTCAACTGTAGTCATCCTCAGCACTTGAAGAGCTTATGAAGACCTTTCTTTATTTGTATTTGTACTTGTAGGAAATGATGTAAGTAATCCCATATGTTGCCACATTGGAAGAAGATTGTTGGGTATGCTTCTAACCCTAAAATGTGACAACGTATTTGGGATTACAATAGCTATATTGTTTGGCACAAACACAAGGACTAGAAGCGTCAATATTGTAAAGTCTTGTGTTTTTTGGCCTATAAATACCCTCCTAGACTTCACTAGGAGGGTGAGCCTTGCTTATGTAATTTTCACCTTTCACTATCTTTAAATAAAACCTGGTTCCATCTTTATCTCTCTACACTTTCTCTCTCTAACCTCTAGCATGGAGATGATGTATTTCCATCATCCCCTACCTCCCGATTACCAAAAACTTCACCAAAACACGATCCATCAGTTCAGTATCATGCGGAAGTGAAAGGGGAAAAATCTAAGGAATCAGAAGATAGACAGAATCTATTCAGATAGGAGACGGTTCTGGTTCAATATTACATCGAGTGGGTTTTGATAGTGTTGGTGAGAATTGAAAACAAGATAAACTGTCGTAGCAGACAACGGTCTGACAATACTGTAACACCCCCAAAATCACAATATTCGCGGAAGCATACACTTTGGGTGCTACGGAATGGATAATTATCACACAAGATATAGTGAACGGATTAAAAATCCATTTTAAAATATATTATATAAGTCAAGTCATGTAGCGATACATAAAAACCATTTCAAATGAAAATGAAGCCCATTTAAACAAAAGGTCCAGTTGTCAGAGTAAACGCATTAAAAACATTTCCATCATTTATTGTGACCGACGCCATGCACTGCTCCAGGCTAAACGCACCTCAGTTTCCTGAGAAAAACATGCTAAAAGTCAGCTAACGCTGGTGAGTTCATAGGTTTAAGTAAATAGCACATATGGACCAATAGCAATATCATAAAAACAATTCAGCAGATACACACTATCCGTTATGCAAACACTAAGCCTCATCCTACCGAAACTAAGACAATGCAGCACGACTAGCGTTAGCAAAATAATAAAGGTTGCCCGCGAGTGTTAATCCCCAGACACTCGGCCAAAAACCCGACTTGGTATACGTTCGCCTTGGCTATGCCAAGCCAACCGAACGGGGACGTCACTCCCAATAGATCTATTTATAACAAACGGCTTCCCAACAGGAATTAACGGCAGATGATAGTGGGCACAAAATGGGATTCAACAAACTTAGGTTTCTGCATACTAGTGTGATCTTAAAAGCAATTTCATTTCTGGTCCATGAAAACAATTTTGCATGTTTCTCACCCCAAGCTTATAAATCAAAAATCGTATAAAATGTGGGGCTATAAACTCACCTTTCAAATACAGCAATTCAGCAATCAATCAAAATAAGGCAACCGCGCCGATCAGCACCCTAAATTAGTACGGTAAGTCTTAGCAAAACGTTCGTGTCTCAAGTGTCTTTATTTTATTTGAAAAGTTTTACGTTTGACCTGTGCTCGTGTATTTCTTGCTTGCTGTGTTGTAAAGTATATTTCGAAACGATTTATTTTTATAACTCTTTGGGGGTAGCTCATGGTGAAAGTGCATGGTGGGAATACGTAACGGAACATCCGTGCTGGTATTCGCAACTTAACGTGCAACCGTTATATATAATATATATATATATATATATATATATATATATATAATATATATATATATATATATATTATATATATATATATATATATACTCATACTTTACATATATATATACATATATACTTTATAAATTTATTTCTCATATATTTAATTATGAAGATTAATTAAATACGTTTTGAAGATTGGTTAATAAAATATAGTCAGTGAAAATCATTATGTTTAGAAACATCGTTTATTATTTTTGTTGCAACATTTATTATAAGGAAAACAAGTTTGTTAAGTAATTTCATAAAGTTTACTTAAATTGTGGATTTTCTCAAAAATATGCTAAGTGTTGGATATTTGGAAAATTTGGGCATGACCCATTCGTTTATGCAACGTTTCCATTTTATCTCAAATGTTGCAACTTTTACTCAAATACTTCGCTAACTAGTTATAAGTGCATTATACTTTTAGTGACATATGTCGAGTGTCGTGATATATATTCGTAGTTATATTGTTCGTTATCTTAACTTTTAAGTAATAACATTTGGTTTTGACGTAAAGTCAATATTTTTGTCAAAAAGTCAATAAAGTCAATCTCAATATCAATTTAGTAAAAATGTCAATTTTTACCCTTTCGGAGACTAAACGTCTCAAAACAAGTCCAAAAATAGTTATCGTTATATTTATCGCGTCGTTAAACATTATTAACTACGGTGAGTCGGAAAATATTCCAAAAATCAAATTTATCATTTTTCTTTGTAAATTGGGCCGAAACTTCTTAAATAAGCCCATTTACCATTTTTGACCCAAAACACATTTTTAGTTATAACGTATATATCGACACGTTACTAAAATCATTTTACACATTCAATACGTCCGTTTGGTCAAAAAGTCAAACTTTTAAAAATACATATGGGCTTCGGCCCAACAATAAACTCGTGGGCTTTTTGGCCCAAAAATTCCATTTGGTCCAATTTGTATTTATTTGTTACTTATTAGTGCTTGTTAGTTACCAAATATACTTTTTACTTATCAATAAGCTCTTATAATTAAGATACTTGGTCAAAAAGTCAAACTTGACTATGTTACTGTTCATTCGACCCATTTTATGTATCTCAACTTATTTTCACCTTTTTACTAGTTATTTTTAGTAGCTTATAGCTTATTAAATAAGCTAATCCAAATAAGCACTTTACTTTATTTTTCCACCATTTCACCACTTGAGCCAAAATTTTATGTTTTTCAAAACCCCAATATTCTTTTATTTTTAATATAGGCCGAACCATATATATACTCCAAAAATCATCATAGTGCTTAAATTAGTGTAAAAACCATAACTAATGTTTGTATTATCAAATAAGCACTATATGTAACAATATTCACCACACAAGCAAGAAATCTACAAACTAACTCATAAACACTAGAAAAGTCAAGCACTATATAATCAAGATCAAACCTTAGCTTAAATCATATCATCAAAACATACACATTTAACACTTTTAAACATCACTATACACCAAATAAACAAGAGATTAACAAATTTAGAAAAGTTTTGTGAATCCTTACAATGCTTTTGATGTTATACGTGGGATAGAGGACCAAAGAACACCCAAAACCTTGCTAATTTTACCCAAATCTAACTCCAAATTACCCAAAACTTATGTAAACCCTTATGATCTTGATCTCTTGTAGTGAAATTTTTTGTAAATGATGTTTGTATGTGTGATATGGGGCGTACAAATGAGGCTAAGATAAAGAGATGAGAAAGTTATTTTAAGTAGTCTTTAAGATAGAATTGTTAGGAAATCCAAAAAGTATAACCATTTGTAGTAATTCTTAGATTACATTTAAGATAGGCATGTACAAGTGTCCCATGTGGTGAAATGTGTATAGGTGGCCGGTTTTAGGATTATTAGGGAAGAGTAAAATTAGTTTTGATCCCGCTTTGGTGTATAGTGTGTCGGTTTGAGTTAAAAAGTTACCGTAAAGTCCCGATTTGACGTTGTTGGACCCAATAACGTAAAATAAAGTTTTTAACCACGTTTTCATCAGAAATATAATAAAATGTCATTACTGACTCAAAAACATATTTATTTGACCTTTACCAAATGTATTGTGCTGTCGGTACGCGCGTGCGGTTGTTTTTCAGAAAATGCGAGAAATATCTCAGTTAATTATAATACTTGTCAGTAACTATCAGAAATGTAATAATTTAACTTTACTGAAAAAAATAAACTTTTCTGCAGTGACTGTAAGCTACAGTATGCTGGGACAGCTCCTGAAAATGCTCAAAAATACTCAGAAACACGCAAATGCGCAGAAATGCTTAGCTTAAAAGTAATTAATACTCATATAATATTAATTAACAACGTGAAAATTACCATTTGTTACAGATACTGTTAAATTTAGCAGTATCATCCCCTATTTAAGAGTACCGTGACCTACTGAGGTCAGTTTTGATCCATAATTAGATTTTTGACAAAGAAATTTCACATATGTTGTGATTTTTCTGGACTTTAGATTAAATGAATTTATACCAAATAAATTCCTTTATGAATGAATCCAACGGGATTCGGTGAACGTTGATCGAGAACGAGAGATGACATTTAATTGCATTTCGCAAATTAAATATACTTTAAGTATTTAGGATGAAATATTTAAGTTTTTATTGGAATTTAAGAGGATTTCACGAATAAATCTCGCTGATTTAGTGAGAATTTTTGACGCGAGGAGAGAATTTATACCTAATAAATTCTTTGAACGGTATTGGACGAGAAGAGATGACTTTTATATTTCCGAGGAAATACATAGGTTGTCATTAGAGCAATGTGAAGGATGACATAATATTATATGAATAATGTTTATTATTTGTGTTTATAATTTTGATGAGAAATTGGTTTTTTTGAGTAGGTAACAATTACAACGATTTTTTCTTTACATATATATCAGTAACAAATGCATGAAGTACGTGCAAATATATAGATGTAAATATTGATGTTTTATTCAATCTACATATTGTTGTATATTACACATGATATAAATTTGAAATGCATGTTAAATATATAGTCTATTACATTATCAAAATAGGTAATCATTACATCTATATTATTATTAAACAAATTTTATGGTGTAAATAAATTACTATTTATTTACTTTAGTTTCAATTAAATTAATTCATCTACCCACAAAAATAACGTCTGGTGACATTGGCGATCAAATTCAACACAATGATAAGGTACCGAATCAATGATCATTGTTTTTCAATTAAAAACCTAATACGAACTTTGGTTTAGTGGAATATTATTTTCTGATATATCTGTATGTTGTTTTTTCCCAGTTTTTACTGTAAACTACATATGAAGTTAATTAAGATAGGGGTTTTCCATAGATTAAGTAGTTACTTTGATAATAACATGTGTTTAGTTATAAGTTTGTTATATTGCATGTTTGTTGGATTGGTTAGATAATAAACCCCCAATTATTTATTAGGGAAAGGGAAGATTGTTATTAGGTATTATTATAATGATCTTTTATTAAAGTAATAAAATTGTGTTTGTATGTAAGCATAATTTTCATGTGACACAACTCAATTTGAAACAGAGTTGACAATTTTTAATATTGAAATTGTGGTTATTAGTGTTTTGGTTGTTTGTTATATGATGTATTTAAAATTTATTTGTCATAATATATCATTTACCATATGTTTGTTTTGATTTTGTTAATATCATGTGATTTGCCTAATAAAGCATTAGATGCAGTTTTTTAAAACAGATGTTCTTCTATGTGGACCGGTTCATATTGTGTTTTAATATCTTGCTGTTTGTTTATAGGAAAATGGCTATCGAATTTATTGCATGGCTGGATGAATTTTTGTTTTGGGGATAATCAGGTAGCATAATGGTTAAGATTGCAATAATGTTAATTAATCTTTATTGTTTATTGTTAAATAAGATACTAACATTGTAATATTTTTTTGGAAGGTTTTACCGGTTGTTTACAATTTAGAAGCATACAATGGTAATAAGCACATATACATAATAAGTTCAGACGGGTATCGCTACAAAGTAGAATTAAACACACCAAGATACGGCCTTTGGTATTTATCAGGGGAAAGATGGAGACAATTTTGCAACCGTCACCTGAATGATCTTGTCCATGTGTTGCATTTCATTGAAGAAGGTAATGACTGTTTCTACGTGACTGCGTACAATAACAACGGTAAAGAGGTTGCCGGTTATGAAGGTTTTAAGTTTTCCTTTTCAAGGTTGAAGACAATTGTTTACCCAGACCCACGTTTGCCTCAGGTATTTAGCGTTTAAATTAATTACTTTGAATTTCATAAAGTTTTCCATTTTGTTTTCCATCGTTTTTTATAAAAAATATTTAATTTTCGCCACTTTGGTATTACTTCCTATGCAGTCAATTCCTGCTGAGCTTCTACCGGGATTAGATGTGCTCGATGAAATAAGTATCCAGGTTAACGGAGTTTCTTTTCCTTTTCATGTGCGACGTATAACGGGATCGGAGGAGGGCGGGAGTGATGTGTATCAGTTGCTGGGTGATGCATGGAATACGATGGTAGAAGGGGTTGGTCTCGAAGCTGGGACAATGTGTGTGTTGACCAAAAACAGGGGTAACAGACTCTGGCTTGATGCATTCAACGATAACGGAAGCATGATTACGGAGGTTGTTTTCAAAGGAGCAGCTACCTTGAGGAAGCAACAGCTACAGTTAGACCACCTTGAAAAGTGTAAGTATAAAATTTTATAAAAAAATCGTAAACCAAATATGATTGACTGTCTTCTGCATCTAGGTCTGAATATATAAAATATGGTTTTTTGATTTGTAGTGGACGATAGAATGACGCATATATGCTACTGGCCATTCCACATGGATCATTTTGAAGAAGGATACCGTAGTTTCTATAAGAGCTACGCACATATTCAGTCCAAAAATAGATTGGTAATTGCGTCATATATTTTGTAAACAGTTTATATGAGTGTTTAAGATATAATAGTATTATTAATTGTTGGTTAATCTAATTATAGGCAATCCCTTCTAAATTCCTTGCTGATCACCCAATGCACACCTACAGTAAGACTTTGATCGTACACTAAGAGTATAGAGACGAAATGATAATCAGAATGGAACCACAAAAAGAAAAGCCTGACATGACTAATCATGTTAATATACATGGGCAGTAGAGGGTGTTAGCAGATATATGTGGATTTGAATACTAAAAAATGATAAGGTTCAAGTATGTAGGAAATGGTGAATATTTGGATGCCCTAGAAGGTGAATCCTATTTTCTCGATATTCCATATCTGCCAAGCTTATCACCCTTTATGTTATCCTATCTTATATGTTTATGTCGTATGATGGTATGTAAGCTGGTTTATGTAAGACAATGTTATGATTATGGACATATAATTGTGTTTGAATGTGTAGGATTTGGTAATTATTTTCTGGTTTTTTTGAAAATAGGTATTGTAAACCTTTAGTTTATGGTAAACATTATGGTAGTTTAAATGAATGGTCTATCGGCCAAATTTTGTTTTCGACTACTCATGTTAAGCGTTTTCTGGTGTTGGTAGTGTTTTTATATTTTGAATAACAGTTCTATGGTATGTATGGATGAGTCTTATGGCTTTCAATTATTTTTCTTTAAACCAAATTTTTTTGGTTTGATTTATAAGAACAGAGTATATGTGGTAAATAATTATCTTGCTACTGTAATTGGCATATAGCAAAGTTCATTTAAATCAAATAGGAAATATAGCTTCTTTATATACAACGTTCATTGTTGAGTTGGTGTATTTCCCTTCTTCGTCACAACAGCTAATCTTCAATCCCTTTTGGTTCTTTACTCTAGATACCGCCACATAAAGTTGGCCGTGTGAGAAAACCGGCCGCTTTAGGAACAACCCTACTTGTGTCAATGTTTGACCCTGACATTTGTTAATAGTCATTGCGAAACACAAAGCAACTGGGAATTGCCGGCGGTTAAATTTAAATGGCATCTTGTTATCTGATGGGCTAAGAATCATACGTGGTACTGCGCAAATAGTACCAACACTTCCACCGGATATAATCTTTGCTTCAATTATATTTATACCCATCCGCAGATCCTGAATCCTTGTTCCATTGCATAACCCAACTGTTTGGTCAATGTTCCTCATGCACATAACTGGAGTGCCTACCTTTAATTATAATACGTGATGAGGAATACCGGCAATCCGAATGTTGTTAAGGAAATCGCACGTGTATATTGACTCATTGAAATTCGTGTCTTGATCAGCAATACCAACTGTGTCAGTACTTTGGTATTTATGTTCTTCTCCGAAAAAGAGCTCTAGCATTCGATCGTTTATCATATCCACAAGCTCGTGTGTTGGTGTAAGGATTGCTTTTTCTTGGAAAAATATTGGATTGTAAAGGTTGTCTTTTAAGTTTGAGTATGTTTCTTCTATTATTGATCCGATATGATCATCTGAGTCCGGAATCAACATATCCTCTGGGAATTCAACAGTTGCTTACCCATCATTTTTACCTCCAATTGTTTCGTTTCCAATTGATAATATCCAATCAACAAAGTCTTTTATTTCTTTTCGTTCGGTACTATCTGAACCCATTTTTAACCTCATGTTAATGGTCAGTTGTAATACAGTGCAATGTTGCCTTAAATATGATGAGTTTAGGGCTGCGTGTACAACATTGTACCTGGTACCGTTTGTGATAACTGGTAGGATTTGTGTAAAGTCTCCGCCAAACAAAACTACTTTCCCACCAAAAACATATGAAGAAGGTTCGGATGGATCTGTTCTACATATATACCTAAGTGTTCTATCGAATGCCTCATAGCAATGTCTATGAGTCATTGGAGCTTCATCCTATATTATTAGTTTACACATCCTTATCAAGTCAGCCAGTTCGCTGTCAGCTGAAATATGGCACATAGAATCCTCTACTATATTGATTGGGATAGCAAACCGATAATGGGCAGTCCTACCACCTTCCAAAAAAAGCGCTGCAATCCCACTTGATGCGACATTTAACACTATCTCTCCTTTTGATCTTATTGCAGCAGACAATGTCTTGTAAAGATATGTCTTTCCTGTCCCTCCATACCCGTACACGAAGAACATGCCTCCATTTTCAGAATGAATAGCGTCCATTATTGTTCCGTATATCCCTTTTTGTTCATCTGTGAATGAACGACACATTCTTTTGTGTTGCTGGCGTAATTCATATTTATTGTATGCCAACTCGGTCGACACCAGCCTGTTGTAATTTGCCATCGTGAACATTTCATTTGGCAATGTCATGTTTGGTATATTTCTTAAACTTTTGTTGTTACAAAGAAGCATGTGTTCTATATATGTCAGGCATATGTTTTTCCTTTGAATGTCTGATAGTTCCAAATCTGTAAATGAAAAATCATCGTTAGTTTCTGTGTTGTTT
The DNA here is from genome assembly GCA_021014915.2 of Artemisia tridentata subsp. tridentata. Classification (NCBI taxonomy): domain Eukaryota; kingdom Viridiplantae; phylum Streptophyta; class Magnoliopsida; order Asterales; family Asteraceae; genus Artemisia; species Artemisia tridentata. The sequence goes on from CP139508.1 coordinate 268,129,998, forward strand.
TTATTTGGTTTGAATACTTATAATGTGTATTTGTTATTTTGGAGTTTTTTTTTTTCAACTTAAGTGTTTTAAATTTTTTATAAACTTTGTATTTAATATATCTGATGTTTTAAAGTATGTAGATAGGTTATAATAAATATATGGTTATGATTGAAAACATTTCTCACCTGGGTCGTTCCTCTTAACTCCCTCGATATGCGTGACATCAGCCGCCATTACTTCCCAAGTTTTTTCATAAACAACCTCTGGTCGAGACATGTTGTCTGTCATAATTAGCATGACATAAAATGTGGGCAAATATGTTCCTGATCCCCAATGGCTGGCTTCCAACAATCCATCGATGTATTCCTTGTCGTCCACCAACAGCCCTCTTGCTTGGCAAGCGTCTTTATATGTAGGATATGTGACTCCCTCAAACTTCTTGAAGTCAATCCAGTCCGTGGCAACTCTAACTTTGTTGAGTAATACTCACAAATAGAATAATTCGCCCAAAGATGGAGGGATATGTTCCACACGTCCAATACACGTCCCTTTTTTGCCTTTTTAACCATTTCCTTTCTTCTTGTCTCCATACATAGTGTTCTGGAAACTCGTGGTAGAGTAGCTTTTTAGCATCTTCGTCTATCTTGTTTGTTTCCATCTATGCAATAAACTTGGTTTCATTCACCGATGCGTTGTCCAATGTGAAATCAATAGATTCAGTTGCATCGAATATAACTGACTGTTCTCCTTCTAAGTGAAATGGTAATCTCTCAACAGACGGAAACCTGTAATGTATATCAAATCCGTATATTCTCCAAGCTGCTTCACATGTAGAAAGATATCTACAATCATAAAAATCCTTGACTTCATCGGCATCTTCGTCTTCTAGAGCTGCTGTAACTCGGTCTGGTCCCTTATTTATGTATTTGAAAAGATATTTTATAGACCCAATTTGGTTGCACCATTCGACATTAATATGTGATTGGTATCGTCGTAGTAGTCCGGGGTTGTACGGCACCACGAATCCGTTATGCAATTCGGTTTTACTTTTTGTTATAGTAGACCCGTCATTCCTTCTTTTATAAATGGCATAACCACTTTCATCAATGAATGTTTTTTCATTAAACTCTTTTGGGAACTTCTTCGTGCATTTGTTCTTTATGGTGCAAGGATAGCTCGGTCGTTGAGGGCCACACGGACCATGCATCATGTGGTTAGTTACAATTTTGTAGAGTTCCGGATCCTTATTCTTGTCCGGTATTTCAGAGGAAATGAAGCGGTCAATTTGTGCTGGGGTGGTTATTTTATGTTCTTCATCCAAAAAAAGTAATATGTGAGCATGTGGAAGTCCTCTTTTTTGGAATTCGATTGTATAAACAGCTGCATTAATAACATAATATTAGATATAATATATAATGAAATACTTGTTAGGAAATAGTCATGTTAGGAAATAGAGTTGTCAAGTAGATACCCGCTTTGAGCTTTCCAAAATATTGTCGATCTTTAAAGTCTCGCATAAGGGTGTCAAGTTTTTGTTTAAAAACTCGAGCAATTGCATCTGGCCAATTCGGGTTGCACGTAAACGTAATAAAGAGGTCTGGAAATCCATACACCTTGCAAATTTCATGGCATCCAGATAATTTTGCATCATATACCTTGGGCTTCCGGTAAATGATGAAGGCAAGATTACTTTTTTCCCTCGTAGTTTCACACCATAATTTTCGTCTTCAGCCAATTTTGCTAATTTTGAGTATGTTTCACTTCTCAAATCTTTTTGTTGCTTTCGTATGTATGACATCCTTTCAGATTCGACCATAGTGTATGCGTCCACAATGAATTGCTGAGTAAGCCTCCTTACATTTAGACACATTGAAAAAACACCTGGCCTTTCTTGCAATCAGTATGCAAAATACTCTTTCATTGTTACCCTTGTTTTTTTGTTTGTTGGTGTGTGATCAGTAATACCAAAATGGTATATGTCTGTACGACAACGATCTTTGGCATACGGGAACAACAGAGGATCCTGTAGTGCGAGATATGAAGGATATAATTCGCTGATCCTTCTTTTACCTCCCTCCTGCATGTGCAGAATAATATCCCTTTTATTTGTTGTGTTGTCAAAATCTCCCACAATCACTGCTGCAACTTCAAAAGCCGTGGGTAGGTTATAATTCCTTCCATCTCATTCTCTTGTACCAATAAGACGTATTTTTAATTTATTTCTGTCCCTTTCAGATACAAATCGTTCACCCACCATTCGAAATTGAGCAACTAATGGGCTGATGGAATCAAGCATGTTGTGTAACTCAACAGTTATTTGGTGGTCTATGACGTGATTCTCTGCTGTTGTTGATGTGTCGCTGCCCTACAATAAATTATATTTTTACATTTACAATATATATGTTTATTAGATATACATACCAACACAGTCATGCTCATGGTACTTATAGTCTTTTTCCAATATACGGCTGAATGGTTCATTAATGAAGCCAAGAAAGTTGTCATCTACGTGTTCAACTCTGGTCACATCCGTCCCTTTATAAAAGGAAATTTTCTACATGTGTGGTAACAGTGGCAACCTTCCATCATTTTAAGTTACTCCAAAGTTGGAGATTATATAACATTGACCCTCTTGCAGCAGTGGTTCAAATTTAAACATCAATTCTTTTTTGATGTAAACCTGAATACGGTTAGACTGTTGCAACACTTGTTGTTATTAGTGTCTTTATTAAATATGTACAACCATATATAATTAGTAAGTAAATTATATATACCTCTTCATCTTGAAAAACACAATCAAGACTGTATGGATTGTGTTCTTCATTTAGTTTGTGAGAATGCCAAACAGAGATGCACCTTCCTTTTATTGCCATATTAACAACCATAGGATTGATATCTTTAATTGGTGTTATTGTGTGCTCCTTTATGTTTAGTCCTGTCAAATTGTACACATAGTCTTGCTATTAACTGAACTAAAAAGATATATATTTTGAATAATAAATTCTAGCCAAACCTCGTGAATGACTTCCAAAACTGGACATATTGCTTCCAGTGCTTTTCCTTTGGCGGGAATTTATTCCTACATATATTCAAATATAATCTTAGTTGGCAATTTATCAAATCATGTAAAATCAAAAATGTCCATTTATTATTTCGTTAACAAAATACCTGAAGAAGCAGATCCAGCAGTAGATGTATGCATCCCTATGGATTTCTTTTTATATCCATTAACACCTGTAAAATCATCAATATATTGTTGTGATATAATGAAAGTTAGCAAAAACATAAACTCAATAATTTATGACCAAATTACCTGTTGAGGAGCTGCTTAAATTGGATGAATGAACTTTTGAAGTTTTTCCACCCCATGTCATTAACCCTATATTATTTTTTAAATTTTTATTTAATAAAATTTTAAAATAAGTTACAGGCACTTAATAATAATGAAACTAATTGATGGCACAGAAACAAAGTTGGAATTACCAATTTCAGCATTCTCCCGATCTAAATGTGTATCCAAAGACGTTGTCTGCTATCCAAAATTTCTTTTTGGACGTGGATTAATGGCTCCTATAAGTTAATCAGTATATTATTCTTACACTATTATATTTTCAATTTTATAACCATTGGAAAATAAATTAATTAATAACAATAATACCTGTTGGTGGACTTCTCAAATCTTTTTGTTGACTTCTAATTTATGCAATCCTTTTCAATTCGATCATTGAGGTGGATTTCCCTAATAACATTTACAAAACATTTTATCCTATTTTTAAAGTGATGTCATTTAAACATTAACATAGCAAAGTTTGAAATAATGTATGTCATACTTCTTCAACTCATGATGTAGATTTATATTATCTTCTATATGATTAAAAAACTGGACATACTTATAACAGGATAGATTAAAAAATTATTACTATGTGGTTGAGTTATTGATGAGTCAATTTCAATTGTGGACGTACCCATTGTTGATGATTTCTTTTAGGGACCTCTAACTGCAATAAATTTATACATGTATAAGTCTTAATCCAGTGAGCAGTAATGAAACCAATTACACAGTATACACACATTGTAGATAAATTATTTGGATTAATCATAAACTATAATACCTTGCGGTTTTCTTCTTGGTGTGTCATCTGTAAACATGTTTGTCACTGTTTTAGTTGTTCTATTATTGGGAGGTTCAGTACCTGTTGATATAAATAATGCCTAAAAACATTATCAATACTTATTCATATCTCTATGTTTTGATGATCACAAAATGTAAACGCATCAAACATAAACTTATTAAGTAAACAAGTATTTAGTTGGAAATATTCATTTCTACAACTTAATCACTTAAGGTATGAATGAGCAAATGCTTAATGCATTATATGATCAAAGGAACATTTTCTTAATCACAAGATTTTTTATAAAATGACCCAAAACATTTTATATCTTTTAGAAAATTATTTTTGGTATTAAATAAAAATGTTCAATCTTTTATAAAATTATGAATTCAAATTTTCAACCAAAAATGGTAAAAATGTTCCAGAAAAATCTTCCCCACAAAAAGACAAATCTGGGCAACGGTCATATGGGCGGCCCCCCTAAATATACAAGGTGGCCACCTTAATTTTAAGGGGACTGCCCCCCTATTTAAGGGGACCGCCCCCGCTCCAGTAAATACTAGACTTTCCCTGGACTTTTTCCTCACCTTTTGCACCCCAAACCTTCTGTTCTAAATCTCTTCTTATCCTTCCAAATCCTTTCTAAATCCTTTGATCATATATTCTTAAGCATTGGTTTCCAAGTGATCCAAGCTTCTACCATTCATGTGCAAAAGAAGAATACTCCTTCAACAACTAGAGAAGTAGTATTGCAACTTAGTATCATCTTGCTACCTAAGTTGTTTGTATAATCATTCATTCATTTTTGTATAAGTTGTGTATATTTGTTAGATAGGTGTGAGCATAATTGCTTAGGCTAGATTAGTGTGTAAGAAGTGAAGTTGTTAAGAAGTTAAGGTGTGTAAGTAGTGAAGGTGTAAAGAAGTAGAAGAGTACATAAGTAGTGCTAGGTTGTGAAGTAGTTGTGAAGCCGGTGTGAAGAAGTTGTGAAGAAGTCGTGAAGAAGTTGTGAAGAAGTCGTGAAGCCGTTGTAAATAATTTGTGAAGAAGTCGTGAAGAAGTTGTGAAGAAGTCGTGAAGAAGTCGTGAAGCCGTTGTGAATAAGTTGTGAAGAAGTTGTGTAGAAGTTGTGAGATTGGTTCTAGCTACGATTAGAACCCGCATCTAGCTTTGTGTCGTTAAACCGGTGTAAGCAAAAGTTGTGTAAGGTTTTCTCCGCCATAAGGGAGCTTGTTGACATAGTGAAGAAAACTCTCGAGTTAGGTGCTCGGGGAGTGGAGTAGGGCAAGGAAGGTGTCCTTGTAGCCGAACCACTATAAATCTTTTGTCTCGTGGTTAGATCTTTCCATCTCTATCTTTCATTTCATTTCATTACTTTACTTGCATTGTTTATTTAAATTTACTTATATTTGTTCATATTGTTCAAGAGTTGAGTTCACATAAATTCGAATCTATGTTTTTAAAAGTAAACAAAGTTTTCAAAATAAAATTAAAAAGACGTAAAACTATTTAACCCCCCCTTGTAGTTTTCCACAATTGGTATCAAAGCCACGTCAAACAAGATTTTTAAAATAAACTGTATTTTAAAACTTGAATCGATCTATGGAATCGGAAAAATATTTAGAAGGGTAATCTATGCAAAGACCACCGCTATTTGAAAGTGATGGTTTTCTTTATTGGAAAAATAGTTTCGAAACTTATGTGAAATCAAAAGATCTTGATCTTTGGCATGTTATTACCTATGGTGATTTTCCCCCTATTCAAAATAATCCTTTAACTAAAAGAGATGAAATTGTACCTTTTGAAAAACAAAATGATGATTTGAAAAAGAAACTAGCTAAAAATAATGAGGCAAAAATGGTTATTTATAATGCGTTACCACGTAAAGAATACGAAAGGATCTTTATGTGTGAAACCGCAAAAGAAATTTGGAACTCCTTAATAATAACTCACCAAGGTAATAGTCAAGTCAAAGATAATAAAATAGATCTTCTTGTTCAACAATATGAACAATTTACGATTCCGGAAGAGGAATCAATAGATAATGCTTTTGCTAAATTTAACACTATTATCACAAGTTTAAAAGCACTTGATGAGACTTTTTCTAGCAAAAATTGTGTAAGGAAATTTCTTAGGGCATTACATCCAAAATGGCGCGCGAAGGTCACGGCTATTGAAGAATCGAAGAACTTGATGACGCTATCGCTTGATGAAATTATCGGCAACTTAAAGGTCCACGAAGAAATTTCTAAAGAGAGACTCGGAAACGGTCAAGAGCAAGGAAGATCAAATCAAATGTTTTGCGCTAAAAGCCAAAAAGGAACTTAGTGATGATGATGATTCAAGTGACGATAGTGAAGATGAAGAATATGCAATGGCTGTAAGAGAGTTCAAGAAATTTTTCAAGAGACGAGGAAGATTCAGAATACAACTACGAGATGAAAGAAGATCGCTTCAAAGAAATAGGAATGATAACTACGGGAAAAGAAAGTGTTTTAGATGTGGAAGCCAAAACCATCTCATTGGCGAATGTCCAAAGCCACCGGGTTATGATTACCAAAGCGCCTTTGTTAGCGGAGCATGGAGTGATAGCGAGAAAGACGAAGCAGACAAAGCAAACGACGTAAAATGTCTTATGGCAAAGACATCAAATGAGGTACTTTCCAAAACTGAATTCTTTAGTGACAAAAATCAATCATTAGACGAAAAAGACCTAGATAATGAATATAATAGGTTATGCAAATTAGGTCAAAAAGTCATAGATAAAAATAAATCACTAAAACATATTAATAATCGATTAGAAAATGAAGTACTTGAATTAAAAATTAAACTACACATTTAGAAAAAGGAAAAGAAGTTTCTATAGAATGCAAAACATGTCTAGAGGTCAAAAATGAAAAGAAAAACTTAAAGATGAAATATTCCAAACTTGACAAGTTTAAAAATAGTAGTAACTCACTTAAGAAAATAATAAGTGTTCAAGGAACTTCAGGAGATAAAACCGGTCTAGGATTCAACTCAAATAATGTTTCAACTAGTGAAAATAAAAATGTAAAGTTTGAATGTCAATCTAGTAAACAAAAACCATTAGAGTCAAAACCTAAGTATATACTTATAAAAGATAGAAAAATACCTATTGCGAGTGATGAGGAAGTAAAAGTTTTTATAAACCATCATTAAAAGCCAAAACCAGATTTTCTAAACCGAAATTAAGATCTAAAACTCCACCTCCAAATAGACCAAATAATCCTCATCCTCGTCTAAAACCCCTCAACCTAGAAGAAATCAAGGTAGACAAAACTTTCCTAATAATAATAATCACCCAATGTGGAATTATTCACTTCAACCAAGTTTCAACCCTTGGGGAATACTTTCACCATACATGCAAATGCAAACCATGTTTGGTTCAAATAATTTTGGACAAATGGGACAATGGGGACCAAGTGGCTAAATCGTCACTCATTGAATAATTCAGAAACTCATCTATGATTGGCTTCTATAAGTCAATATATCACCTTGAAGTATTTGAAGAAAAGCTGGACATAAGGTATGTTCTCTTTTTAAATTTCATGAGTAGTTACTTCATACATATAGTCTTATTAATCATTGCCTTAGGATATGCTTAGTTTGATAGGTTTCATTGCATTTACACTTTTAGTTATATCCGTTTTATGATATAATAAACTAGAAACCCTTTACTTAGCCCCCTAAGTATTAAATGAAGTATTCACTGTCGAACTCATTTAGCCTTCTCAAATTTAAAATGGAAATCTTCTATGTCCACTATTAGAAAACTCATGGTGATGAAGTGAAATGAGTTAAGTGGATTAATCATTAACATAGAAGTAAGATTAGATTTCTCGCGTTAGAAAACTATGGATGAAACAAGCTCTCCTAGACTATGGCATAAAGTTAGATAAGTGTGCGACAACAAAGGAACTATAGATGTTAGGTTATACCCCATTCAACACTCTCGCATCAAACATATAGAATTTCGTCATCGCTTCCTTATGACCATAGGATATGTAGAAACAGCATGTGACAATAGCCTTAACCAATTCCCTTGAGCATGAGATCTTTAACAACCATTTTTTAAAATCTAGGATTAATGGTTTTTGTTGTCAAAAATTTAGTATCTTTAAAAATATACAGAAACTTCACATTTTGGAAAAATGATTTTTTTATGACTATTTCACTTTTCTATTAACACGTTTTACTATGTCATTTTTCTTCTTAATCTATGTCCAAAATTTTGTTTCGATCAAAGTCAAAGATTGGGAATTCTTTTTCTTACCCATTCTTCATAAACACATTTTGAAATAAAACCCAATCTATTTTATTCAAATAACTTTAACATCTACATAAAAACCCACTTTCAAACATTGTTGAATAATGCTAAAAACATTTTTTTAAAATCATGCATGGTGATCTCATATTTGTCATCTATATTTATGTACATGACATTTATAAGTGAACTAAGTCAAATCAAGCGGACCATGGTTTGTCTATTAAGATTTTGTTTGTAACAAGTCTAGAAGTCCATGCTATCTTAAGTTCCCATTTATTACACATAGGCACACATTAGGATTCCTCAAATACTTCATTAATCTTCCCACTTACATATAATTAAGAAAATACTTGGTGTAGTTTATTATTTCCTAGTCCATATATATTACTTGCTTGATGAGTATGTTTACATGCTAGATGAAATTACTTGTTTGCTTAATTAACATGTTTTGCATATATATCTATTACATGCTTAATTGCCTCAAAGAGTTGGACTTGCTTGAAACTAAACCCAAAAACACAACCCTTTCTACAATTTTCTACCAAAAACCCATTTCCAGTAATCTGGTAACCACCAGATGGGCGACCCCCTTAAATTATAAGGCGGCCCCCTTAATTTAAGGGGACCGGCCATCTGATGGTCGAAGGTGCTGTTCCCTTTTTCTATTTTTTAGCCCATTTCATCCTACACTTCCCAAAATTCACAAACATATCTTATTCCAATCCTTCCAAAAAATTCTATTCATTCCTTAATACCATCAATCCCACACTATAAACACTCTCATTCCTCATAATCTTCCATCATCTCATAAACACTCCCATTCCTCATAAACAAACAACACCTCTACCCACATTTGTTCCCAACTATACTCCCAATCCTCAAGCTCATTCCAATGAACCCTTTCACAAACCTCATCATAATAACCAATCACCCATCTTTACTCCCAAAAATACCCATTCATCTCTTCCATATGATTCATATGAAGAGCATGATCAATCCCTAAACAATTATTCCAATCTCATTCACAACACCTCACATCTTATTCAACCTACCAATGTACCATCCAAAATACTCACCACTCTTAGAATATCCCCTTCTTCCATATCTCCATCCTCATCCACTCATAATTACCCAAGCTCACAAATGTCTCCACCACCAAGAGTATCACCACCACCTCCTACCAACTCACATGTTACTCCTATGTTACATGTTCAAACATCCATCCCAGATAACAACCATACTCAACCATCATCACCTTTCTAAACCACCCTCCAAAATTTACCTTCCTAAACCACACCATTCTTACACTATAATTCCATCATAACATCCACCACACTCCACCATCATCACCTTCTTCCAAACACTTGAAGTTCATTGAAGAACTTAAAGAAGCCATGAGCTTTGTGCTCTTCTTGCCTTACACCTTGCTCAATTGGATCAACTCCCTTCTAGTCCTCCTTCATCACAAAATAACCTCAACCTCCACCTTCGTTCCAAACTACACATCTCAACCTTAAACCAACCTCATTGAAACCTTTCAAAACCCTCATCATATTGGTCAAACATCCAACTTTACTTCCAACTACACACCCCAATTTCTTCCACTTCCACCAAATGACCAAATCCACATTCCCAACCAAATCCATGACCGTAGTGATCTCCTTGCTATGCACCTTGCAACAAGGGCCAACCTCCATCCTCTATCCTCACCCTACTCAAATTGCAAACCCCTCACCCTCACAATTTGAATCAAGTTGATAATTATGTCAACTATTGTCCTTGTTGTGTCCTTTCTCCAAAAACAAATCATTGCCTTAAATAAATATTTCACTTGTATTGAGTATTTCTTACTAGATCTCATCCAACATCTCCACTTGAGTGAAGATATTTCTTGGATCAAATATCTACTCACTCGTCCTCATCCTATTCCTTCTCTAAACCGATATAACATCGTTAGATCCACTCCATCCGCTCCATTTCCCTCACCATCAAATAACTAAATACTATTCACATGCTTTCCGCTCCAAACTCTCCACCTCCAAAAATATACCTCTATTAATCTAACATCCTTACCCTCACTCAACCAATTCCATTCCAAACACTCTACCATCAACCATCTAAGCATAACTGTATGCTTATTTTCCAAGCTTTCGTTCGCAAGCAAGTCCGAAAGCTCTCTTTGGCAATTTAGGACCTTTTTCTTGTTATATGTTTCAAGCATACTAATTAATGTCTTGCTATATGTTCTTAATATTTGTTTGTCATGACTGTTGTCTGCTATGATTGTTGTTTTTAAATTCCATATTTTGCTATGTATGCTTGTGCTTCTAATATTTTTCTTGCAAGTATTCCATATCTCGATTCCTTGGTGCCCTCAAACGAGGGGGAGCACACATCAAGGGGGAGTTTTCGCCCCGACAAATTTCGTATCTGAAATTTGTCGGCATAACCTTTTTGATTCTACAAAAAGGGGGAGAAGTGAATATAAACTCACTAAATACTTGTCCAAAAATAATGTTTTGGATTTAATGAGTTTAAGTTTTGTAATCATCAAAAAGGGGGAGATTGTTGATATAAATAATGCCTAAAAATATTATCAATACTTATTCATATCTCTATGTTTTGATGATCACAAAATGTAAACTCATCAAACATAAACTTATTAAGTAAACAAGTATTTAGTTGGAAATATTCATTTCTACAACTTAATCACTTAAGGTATGAATGAACAAATACTTAATGCATTATATGATCAAAGGAACATTTTCTTAATCACTAGATTTTTTATAAAATGACCAAAACATTTTATATCTTTTAGAAAATCATTTTTGGTATTAAATAAAAATGTTTAATCTTTTATAAAATTATGAATTCAAATTTTTAACCAAAAATGGTAAAAATGTTCCAGAAAAACCTTCCCCACAAAAAGACAAATCTGGGCAACGGTCAGATGGGCGGCCCCCTTAAATATACAAGGCGGCCCCCTTAATTTTAAGGGGACTGCCCCGCTCCTCCAGCTGTCCAGATTTGCCTATAAATACTGGACTTTCCCTGGACTTTTTCCTCACCTTTTGCACCCCAAACCTTCTGTTCTAAATCTCTTCTTATCCTTCCAAATCCTTTCTAAATCCTTTGATCATATATTCTTAAGCATTGGTTTCCAAGTGATCCAAGCTTCTACCATTCAAGTGCAAAAGAAGAATACTCCTTCAACAACTAGAGAAGAAGTATTGCAACTTAGTATCCATCTTGCTACCTAAGTTGTTTGTATAATCATTCATTCATTTTTGTATAAGTTGTGTATATTTGTTAGATAGGTGTGAGCATAATTGCTTAGGCTAGATTAGTGTGTAAGTAGTGAAGTTGTGAAGAAGTTAAGGTGTGTAAGTAGTGAAGGTGTAAAGAAGTAGAAGAGTACATTAGTAGTGCTAGATTGTGAAAGTAGTTGTGAAGCGGTGTGAAGAAGTTGTGAAAAAGTCTGAAGAAGTTGTGAAGAATGTCGTGAAGCCGTTGTGAATAAGTTGTGAAGAAGTTGTGAAGAAGTCGTGAAGAAGTTGTGAAAAGTCGTGAAGCCGTTGTGAATAAGATGTGAAGAAGTTGTGTAGAAGTTGTGAGATTGGTTCTAGCTACGATTAGAACCCGACATCTAGCTTTGTGTCGTTAAACCGGTGTAACCAAAAGTTGTGTAAGGTTTTCTCCGCCATAAGGGAGCTTGTTGACATAGTGAAGAAAACTCTCGAGTTAGGTGCTCGGGGAGTGGAGTAAGGCAAGGAAGGTGTCCTTGTAGCCGAACCACTATAAATCTTTTGTCTCGCGGTTAGATCTTTCCATCTCTATCTTTCATTTCATTTCATTACTTTACTTGCATTGTTTATTTAGATTTACTTATATTTGTTCATATTGTTCAAGAGTTGAGTTCACATAAATTCGAATCTAAGTTTTTAAAAGTAAACAAAGTTTTCAAAATAAAATTAAAAAGACGTAAAACTATTCAACCCCCCCTTCTTCTAGTTTTCCACAGTACCTAAGTATTCAAAAAATATATATTTAAATAAACTATAGAATTAATCATATGCTCATTCAATACTTTTAAACCATAATACCTTGACGATGTGTTTTTGATGTGCCATCCTCAATCGTGGTTGCAACCATTGCAGTTGCTTTCTTTGTAGGACCTTTAACTGATACAAATATTAAAGTATATATGTGTTTACTCATTGTCCTTAAACTTTTACATATATAGACCATTAACATAATAATTTTAAACCAAATACCTTGTTGCTGCTTTATTGGTGTATCACTTTCAAACATGCTCGCATCTGTTGTTGTACTTTTAGGTTTTGAAGATCTCACTCATGGAAAAAATGAAACGTTATATGTCAGTAAAATTAAATTGAAAATCAAAGCCATTATCATGCTAATGTAAAAACATAATACCTTTTGGTTACGTAACTAGTGTGTCACTTCCAATTATGATCCCATCCATTGAGCCTGCTTTATTTTTGATAGCCTTCACATCTACAAATTCAAAAACATCTTTATTATAACTCGTACAACATCCGTTTAACACAATCATATAAGCTATCAATCAGACAATATCATTGTATTAAGAATCAATATTAAATTAAAAACCACAAAATCTATAACACAAATATTGTCATAATACTTATAAAACATAATACCTTGTGACTGCCTTGATGGTGTGTAACTTTCAAACCTGATGGCATCCATGGTAGTAGTTTTCTTCTTCACAGCTTTTGAACCTGAAACAATTATTTAAACATTGATCAGCAATTTAACACAATGATATAAACTATGAAACAAACATTATCAGTTTTTTTATTTAACACCCATCATCAATATAATTAACTAAAGAATTTCAATATTAAAAGTATGATAAAAACAATTTAAAAGCACAATACCCTGTAGCTGCATGGTCGCATCCATTGTAGTAGTTTTCTTTTTTGAAGCTTTCAAAACTGCAATTTTAAACAGACATATGTCTCAACTCATTGAACAAAGGTATTAACACAATATCAATAAACCCTATTATATTAACTAATTTATTTAACAAACAACATATGCAAAACAAATCATCAATACAGTACCAGATGCAGGCTGTTTTAAATTTGTTACATGTTGTGGTGTACTTTTCCCTTCTTGGATATCTACAGCAACAAATATGCATCATGATACAAAGCATACATATGTAATTTATGCAAGCACAAAATAAGACGCACAACATTCATTGTATCATGAATTAAATACAAATTATATGTAACCAAAATATTCAAGAACACAATACCTTGCAAAGAACTTTCAGAACTTTTATTTTGCCTAGCTTTAGAAAGCCTTTCAGAATGTCTTTGCCGCTGCATATTTGATTAGAGTTGCTATGTAGATCGATTTATGTATATTAAAAATAGGTATATGTTTGTAGATGCGTGGTTAATGATGTATATATAGTGAAAAATTAGGGATACAATTGTGTGAATTATAGATATATGTAAACTATTTTTGGAGATAAAAGATATCATAGAATACATTCTAAACTTATCCTCATATGAATCAAACTGGAATAGGTATGGTATTCGGATTAATCTTCCCAAATACTGTCTATCCTTCCTTGCGTTTATAGTTTTTAGTTTGTAGAATAAATACAAAACATTGTTTTTGTGCAGTGGTTAACATGTGATTAGCGCTTACTCACAACCCATGTTCGAATCTATGCCTATGTATTTTTGAAAAAATTAATTCCGGATTTCACAAAGAAAAAAAATGCTTAAGTGGCTTTAATTGTGATGATTTGGCTTTAATCCATGATTAGGTGGACTTCCATGTCATTGATGATGTCGTACACCTCCAGTTATATATATGTTATAGATATATATATAGGATAAAGAAAAAATAAAAATACAAATATCCGTACACTACGTAAAAAGAATTTTTTTTTTAATTCGCGAAAAATACCAAAAAAATTCCACAAGATCGGGTATATTGGTGAATGAAAAAGTTGTGAAAGAAGTTTTTCAAAAAGTGGATACTTTTTCCGGAAAAAAAAATTATGAAAAATTAGGTTTGCGCATTAAATAGCTTTTTTGTTCATCAAAAATTCGTTTTTGCACCCAACTTCTTTTGACTTTTTTCATCAAAATAACATTGTGCATCTAACTAAAACAAGTTGAAAATTTTGATGCACAAAATTTTGATTTTTTTAATACACAAAAAATGAATTTTGATGCACAAAATTTTCAACTTGTTTTATTTTTTATTTTTTTATTTTTTTCCCCAAAAATAATAAAACAAGTTGAAAATTTTGCGCATCAAAATTCGTTTTTTGTGTTTTAAAAAAAACGTATAAAAACTCAAAATTAGGAAAACTTCTTTCATAAGAGTTTTATGCACCAACATACCTGATCTTGTGGAATTTTTTTGGATTTTTTCGTGAAGTTTTTTTTTGTTTTTTTTTTTTTTTTTTTTAAATCTTTTTACGTAGTGTACGGATATTTGTCTTTTTATTTTAACTTTAGCCTATATATATATATATATTTATATATATATATATATATATATATATATATATATATATATATATATATATATATATAGCCTATATATATATATATGATTTAAGATCATTTGAGGACCAAACTTTGTTTACATACCAAGGGATCAATCTCCACCATCTATCTTCATTTAATCTAATTGTTGAGATTAAAATAATACTTTACACTGCAAGGGCATTTTTGTCCATATAAAAGCCATAATTTAATAACCGCTCCTTCAAAACACACACAGAGTAAGTGTGTGTTTCTCTGTTTTCTCTCAAGTAAATCGTTCTTCTTCATCCCGCACATCACGAAACCCTAATTTTTGTTCCTTAATTCAATAAGCGACATCTACTATCCCATTATCTTATCATTAGAGTGATCAGATTCACGTTTTTTTTATCATTTTAATTCAGGTGATCGATCTTAATAAGCTAATTCGTTATCATCAAATTAAGGAATTGTGCTAAATTATAAGCTAAATTATTCATGTTTTTCATCTAATATTCAGGTTTGATAAGATGAACAAGGTTGCTACCACCAGGTATTATTATATGCTCCATATCGTAATGTTATTACTTATTCTGATATAAATATAGTCCATTTGTATGTCTTTGAGGGCTGCTGTTATCCAACTTCTTTATGATGAAGTAAGCCAGGTTTGATTTTGTTAAAAATAGCTCTAGTTGTCCGTATAGAAAATTGGGCATGTGTTGTGTTGTTTTTGCAGAGGGTTCTTGTGTTTTCCGATATAGATATGGTTCATTTGTATGTCTTAATCTGCTATTGTTACATAACCTTTGGTATCGATATGGGATGAAGTAAGCCTGGTATGAGTTTGCTTTTAATAGCTCTAGTTGTTCCCGTACATAAGCGGGCATGTATTGTGCTGTTTTTGCGTAGGGTTCGTATATTTTCTCTTACTTGTTTTGAGCTTATAATATTATCAATTAAGATATGTGAGCTGTTTGAATGAAGGAAATGCAACTAGTTTGTTAGAATTAAGAGTTATAGTATATTAAGAAACTACTAACAAGCCATTAGGACATCAAGATTGTGTTTTTGAAGATTACATGAGTTAGAACCCAACATCTATACTGATCAACATGGACTTGAATAGCAATCAAAGAACATGGAAGATTTGAATAGGTATTGGCAAAATCCTTTACCCTGCCTATGTTAAGTATGAGAACTAACTTTCAACTCGTATATAATTTTGTTTGTGCATATTGAAGATGTTGGTAATACTGTGTAGACGTGTTTTATTTACTTTGCTGCATTGTTGCTCAAGTCCATAAAGTAAGCTATTGTTTTCTGTTAAAATGATTGATTGATTCGGTCTCAGTCTCTCAGATGTCTAGGATCCGTGCTAACTGTTTAATCGATGTCAGACTTAAGTCGTTTGGATTTAATTATGTTTTGTGTGTAAGACGAGGTGATGGTTAGGTCATTTTTGTAGAAAGGTTTCCAAACTAAATATGACTATTAATACCCTTGTTTTAACACAGGTTGAAACTTTTGGTGCTATGGAAAAAATTGAAAAGATTGCTTTCATTCTCGAACAAGCAGGAAATTTTATCAAGGCAAGAGCATTGTTGAAGAAGCGCCTGCTGAAATACCATCGTTTGTTGTAACTGAAGCAAATTTACTACTACGAACACATGATTCGGTAGGTTACTTCATATTGTTTCTACTTTGCGGTTCTGGTATTAAAAGATAATCTGGATTAAGTATTCTCAATTAATAAGAGGTAAATTTGCATATAGTTGATAAACACATGCCTGGGAAAAAGGAATTGTTTACTCTATTTTTTATGCTTGTCACTGAATGTGACAACCCGTAATTTTCCACGTCAACATTTATTTTCAAGCTCAAATTTATGACCTTGAGATTTTTACAAGAACACTTTTTACGAATAACTATTTTGTTGAATAAATATAAAACGAGAAACAACCCTTTTGAACACTAGGAAGTTAGACTATATTTAGTCCACAACGCCTCGGTACCTTGCTTCTACTCCGGTTCACAATTTTAAAACCCTAAAACAATTGCCTTTTCTATATCTACGTACGGTTGTCAATTCAACAAGCACTATTCGCTATTTAAGATTTAACACCCGATATTCCCAATTCTCCCGATGATTGTTTCTAAAGTATTTTTATACTTCCAAAATTATTACCAAAGTTCCAAAAATATTTCCTGACGCCTAAAGTAATTTCTTTATATCTTACGTTTAATTACGTATAACTTTTGTTAATCACCGAACCAACAACCAACACCTATTTTTAATACCCAATACACACAATATATACACATTTGTATCAAAATTAAATCTACTACTTCTAGTTTTACAAGTGTGCCCCCCCTAGTTCCATATTAATCACTAGACAATTTTGTACAACCATTAATACAAGAAACAAAAGCCCTAGAAACATTGAACTTCAAGACCAAAATTTGGGTGGCTTGACCACCAATATGTCCCCCCCCCCAGACCCCATTCGGTCACAACCCTAAACATATAGCAATGATGTAATTTGACTCACTATTGAAGTTGGAAAGTCTCAAGTATAAATAGGTTCAAGTATCTTCCATTTGCACTAGCTAGTTCAAGGCAAGAAAACAAAATAACCTCTCATCTTCTATCTACAATTCGACACACTAAGAGGAGCAAGAAGGAGTAATCTTGATTTTTGGTTAAGATCAACTATACTTAGGGCACCTTAGTAAGGGTTAGGGCACCTTAGTAAGGGTTTGGAGCACTAATTATTGGGTTAATCTAGTGTCTTACACTCTCATCTCACTAATCTTTGTAAGTAATCTTACATAGCTAAAACTTCATGATTTTCATGTTTTTCATGCTTGTCAAGTATCTATCCTTGGATATCACTTGGTACATGTTGATAAAGTTTACATTTACAATGATCCTTTAACAAAAGTTTATGTTTTAACAAGTTCTTATTACAAATAAACCTTTTATATATACATGTAGATTAGTAAACATGTAGATTTAAATACTCTTGATAACCATTTACATGGACTTTGAATATTGTTAAGTTTATGTTTAGATCACTATTCTTATGTTGAGGAGATCATGGGTGAATTAGGACAAGATTTGAAGTGGTTTGGAATGGGATAGAAACTAGAAAACACCCTTTTGAGACATCTATATAAGCTACTGTCCCATTTTGTAAAAACTGTAGAAATCAGTAGGTTGTGGGTAATTTTAGGCTAGAAATATTGAAAATGGACTTAATAACGAAAACGTGGCCGCTTGAATGAGTTAAAACGGGCTTATAACGAAAAAGATACGCTATTTTCAATTTAGGTGACGAAAACAATTATTTTCAGAAAATTTATGAATCTGTCCAGAATTTGGAAAGACCAAAAATGATGATAAATTGTAGCTAGACTAGCCGAGACCTTAAAAAGCCGATAGTATACTTAAATACCTTCGCGGGGATAGGTCAAACTTAAGAAACGAAGCTACGACCCAAAAGTTATGGCCTAATAAAGATTTACGTCGGCATATACGTGACAGCTTCTATTTTTGCTATTAGAAAGCTGTTAGAATTATTTGGATTGGATTTTCGACCTTTTGGAATACATTTCGGCTAAAATGACATAAACGGAATTGATAGAACATTATACATATTTATTAGGCGCATTAGAGATTTTTGAAATGCCTATTAACTTGACGACGAAAATGTGATCGTGAGATAAACAAGTTACGCTTTCTAAAGTGGAAATTTTCTAAATTAAGGATCAAATTGACGCAACTATATTTTTGACGATAAACATTACAACAAACATGTACAAGTGATAAAGCAGAGTATGAACTTGCATGCACGACATCATTCCATGACTTACATCATATCATTCATATTAGGTTGCCAGTAGTTTCCGAGTCCGTTGTGCCTGGATATCTTGAAATTGTCTTGCCACATGTCTTGAGACTGTGGTGTTTTGCTTCTCGATGTCAGTCGTGTAAGTTGTGATCTTTGCATTGTTGTGGCTAAGGTAAGTTCATAGCCCCTACTTTTACTTGTTTTATAGCTGTTTTAGGGGAGAATACATGATCGTTGTTTTTCACTAAACTCAATGCTTTACAAACATTTTTATACTGTAAACTACGGTGTTACATGATTTTGGACATATATGTGTGATGAGGTGATTATAAGTTGGGACATGCTTGTTTGTGAGTACATGACTGTGCCACTGTTAACTCTCTGCGGAGAGCCCACGGGTTATAGGTTCAGTTGGTGTAACTGTTAACTCTCTGTTGAGAGCCCACAGGTTATAGGTTCAGTTGGTGTAATTGTTAACTCTCTTTGAGAGCCCACTTGTTGATAGATCTATCGAGGTAGCTCCCCACGTGATATTGGTTATGGATATGATGCACACTTTAGGCTCAGTTGGCGCGACACTATATAAGCATGGTATCTGTATGATTGATTTTGGTTTGAAATGTTTTTAATTATGATAATGTTTACAGATTGGTTTTGGAACTGTGATTTAGGCAGTGTGAGTCTATGTTGAACTTGACTTGTTGTGAATGATGTTTGAACTCGGGAACCTTTTGGTTCAACCATATTGTTTTAAACTAAAACCTATGAACTCACCAACCTCGTGTTGACCCGTTTTAGCATGTATTTTCAGGTTCTTAAAGTGTTAGCTCACATTTGGCGGCAGTTGGCATGGCATGGCATGGTTATAGAATCGAGACACTTGGATATTCATTTGGGGACCGTTGTACTTATTTTATGGGCCTACTTCCGCACAAAATTTTTATGATGTAAATTTAATACTCTTGTTAATGATTTATATTTTAAATGATTGTGGTGAAAAACCGTTCTTTGTAATTGTGTTGTGATACCAATTGTGTAGCACCCCGACGACATGTATACTTCCGCTGGACCCGATTTTTAGGGTGTGACAGATTGGTATCAGAGCCTTGGTTATAGAGAACCGGGTATTTTTAAAACCTAGACTATAACTACTTTTATGAAAACTTAACCCTATGACCGCCACGTGCCCGCCTGCCAAGTTGATGCCTCACTTGTGATTTGTTTGCTGACATATTTGATGATATTTATGTCTTATTATCGGATCAATTATACCCACTTATCTTCATTGATTACTATAAGTATCTTCCATATAAGTATGCTTACGTATCGTACACGTTACAGCGTTAAGCTTTTCCTTACGTAATCTCATCATCCGACCTCGAGTTTGGTCACTTGCCTTGGTCTTTCGAAACGAGTGTTAAATATAAAGGACATACTACTAGTATAACTAGGCTGAGCATTTCAAAATTGATTGAACCTCAGGCGAATATAGACTGATCACCTATATTCAACCAGGGACAGTAGGAGATAGCCTGATCACCTATGTCCGACTCAAAGGTCAATTTTGTCAATACTTGGAGTAGTTATAATGGAATTATGTTCGGGTTGGTCTTTGATTTTCGAATGGTACAGTTTTGCGTGTGTACACGTACATTGAATATTACTTCCACACACACAACACACTGGCATCGCAACACCGCATGAACCGTAATACTCCTGGCACCACTATACTTCTTTTTTTATATGGAAATCCTGTTTGTCGTTGTCTGGCCGTAGTTCGCATCTGGTCGGGTTAGACCCGATTGGCACTGTTGAAATATGAGTTGCTTATTTATAACTCTTCAAAATTGTAATAAGCCCATTTGAGCTTATTGGAACGTTTGGATTCGATTTAGGCTATGTTTGGATTGGATGTTGGGTATGTCGGATTTGGTTTTGATTCTGATTGAGAGCTGGATTGTTGGATTTTGTGATCTTGGACGTCATCCTAGATTTGGATTTGATGGTCAGCCTTGCTTCATTGGTGATCTTGTTACAGTCGCCTCTACCCTAAGCCTTATGCTCAATTTATGTTGTCCAACCGAAGTGGTTCAATCGAGGTTGTACCTCCCGCGTTAAGTACTACGTACAATACTGATCCAACCAACTCAATTGTTAGTAGCAATCAACATCCTCCCTCAGAGTTGTACTCTGAACTTGCTAAACTTCTCATTTGACAGAGATTCCACGCTCAACAGAAACTTTAAGACTCTAAGGAGTAACTTGAACCGCGTTTCTTAGGATAAACACCTAATTCTACTTTCATTCCTCGAAAGTACAGCTATCCTTGCTAACCCCTTATAGGATAATAAACTGTTTTGCCATTAATTTGCAAACTGCCCTTAATTTTTCTACCGACCATTTGCGGTTATCCTACAAAATGTTTTACTACTATTTTACTAAAATCAAAAATTTGATCTTACTACCATTTTATAAAGGGCGAACTATTTTCCTGTTACGATGTTATGAATCAAACTAAAAACCAAAAATTTGACCTTGCTACAATTTTATAAATGATGAAATTGTTTTCGTATTATCCTAAATCATTTGATAAATCATTTTGTAAGACGATTTTTTGTTTTGCTACTATATCAGAAGCTAGACCTCCGAAGCGAATCCCGCATCTCTACCAGAGTAATCGAGTGTGGCAATGGTTGAAATAGACACCTCCAGTTGGCCAAATTCTTTTATGACGACATCTACGACTCTAGTATTTCAAACGGCACCGTGTGAAGTGTTTTATGGTCGAGCGCCGAATTGTTAACTAGAAGTTTGAGATACCCAACTTACTAACCCTGAACTTGTTCATTAGATTACTGAGAAGATCTTTCAGATCATAATCGAGTTGCAAGCCGCTCACGAATTGTCAGAAGAGCTATGCTGACAAATGACGTAAACCCTTGAATTGAATGGCGAGGTCGCGATTTTGTTAAGGAGGCGAGACTGTGACAACCCGTAATTTTCCACATTAACATTTATTTTCAAGCTCAAATTCACGACCTTGAGATTTTTACAAAAACACTTTTTACGAATAACTATTTGGTTGAATAAATATAAAAGGAGGAACAACCATTTTGAACACTATGAAGTTAGACTATATTTAGTCCACAACACCTCGGCACCTTGCTTCTACTCCGGTTCACAATTTTAAAACCCTAAAACAGTTGCCTTTTCTATATCTACGTACGGTTGTCAATTCAACAAACACTATTCGCTATTTAAGATTTAACACCCGATAGACCCAATTCTCCTGACGATTGCTTCTAAAGTATTTTTATACTTCCAAAATTATTACCAAAGTTCCAAAAATATTTCCTGACGCCTAAAGTAATTTCTTTATATCTTACGTTTAATTACGTATAACTTTTGTTAATCACCGAACCAACAACCAACACCTATTTTTAATACCCAATACACACAATATATACACATTTGTATCAAAATTAAATCTACTACTTCTAGTTTTACAAGTGTGCCGCCCCCCCCCCCCTAGTTCCATAATTAATCACTAGACAATTTTTGTACAACCATTAATACAAGAAACAAAAGCCCTAGAAACATGGAACTTCAAGACCAACATTTGGGTGGCTTGACAACCAATATTCCCCCCCCCTAGACCCCATTTGGCCACAACCCTAAACATGTAGAAATGATGTAATTTGACTCACTATTGAAAGTTGGAAAGTCTCCAAGTGTTAATAGGTTCAAGTATCTTCCATTTGCACTAGCTAGTTCAAGGCAAGAAAACAAAATATCCTCTCATCTTCTATCTACAATTCGACACACTAAGAGGAGCAAGAAGGAGTAATCTTGATTTTTGGTTAAGATCAAGTATACTTAGGGCACCTTAGTAAGGGTTTGGAGCACTAATTATTGGGTTAATCTAGTGTCTTACACTCTCATCTCACTAATCTTTGTAAGTAATCTTACATAGCTAAAACTTCATGATTTTCATGTTTTTCATGCTTGTCAAGTATCTATCCTTGGATATCACTTGGTACATGTTGATAAAGTTTACATTTACAATGATCCTTTAACAAAAGTTTATGTTTTAACAAGTTCTTATTACAAATAAACCTTTTATATATACATGTATATTAGTAAACATGTAGATTTAAATACTCTTGATAACCGTTTAAATGGAATTTGAATATTGTTAAGTTTATGTTTAGATCACTATTCTTATGTTGAGGAGATCATGGGTGAATTAGGACAAGATTTGAAGTGGTTTGGAATGGGATAGAAACTAGAAAACACCCTTTTGAGACATCTATATAAGCTACTGTCCCATTTTGTAAAAACTGTAGAAATCAGTAGGTTGTGGGTAATTTTAGGCTATGAAAATAGAAAATGGACTTAGTAAATAAATCATGGCCGCTTGAATGAGTTAAAACGGGCTTATAACGAAAAAGATACGCTATTTTCAATATAGGCGATGAAAACAATTATTTTCAGAAAATTTATGAATCTGTCCAGAATTTGGAAAGACCAAAACTGATGATAAATGGTAGCTAGAATAGCCAAGACCTTAAAAAGCCGATAGTATACTTAAATACCCTCGCGGGGATAGGTCAAACTTAAGAAACGAAGCTACGAAGCAAAAGTTATGGCCTAATAAAGATTTACATCGGCATATACGTGACAGCTTCTATTTTTGCTATTAGAAAGTTGTTAGGATTATTTGTATTGGATTTTGGACCTTTTGGAATACATTTCGGCTAAAATGACATAAACGGAAATGATAGAACATTATATATATTTATTAGGCGCGTTAGAGATTTTTGAAGTACCTATTAACATGACGACGAAAATGTGATCGTGAGATAAACAAGTTACGCTTTCTAAAGTGGAAATTTTCTAATTAAATGATCAAATTGACGCAACTATATTTTTGACGATAAACATTACAACAAACATGTACAAGTGATAAAGCAGAGTATGAACTTGCATGCACGACATCATTCCATGACTTAAATCATATCATTCATATTAGGTTGCGAGTAGTTTCCGAATCCGTTGTGCCTGGATATCTTGAAATTGTCGTGCCACGTGTCTTGAGACTGTTGTGTTTTGCTTCTCGATGCCAGTCGTGTAAGTTGTGATCTTTGCATTGTTGTGGCTAAGGTGAGTTCATATGTAACCACTGGTAAAATTCCACCTTATAATAAAACTATACTTATCCTTTTTCTAAGTATAATTTTTTTTTTCTGATCATAAATATTAACTAATGTGACGTAGATCACATCCTCGATAAACGTGTTCGCAACCCAACCTTAACTGATTTAGTATTTAACTATCTAAACATCTTTGACCTAAAACTTTATGAGGTCTCATTTACCACTTTGCGTTATTTAGTTAACGTACGTTTAAAACTGAACGTTTCTTAACTAATAAGAGTTTTTATAAACTAGGGGCGATCTCCAGCCCCCCTCCACCCTAGCAAATCCGGCCAATATTTTCCTATCCGATTTGTTTTTTCTTTAATCCTTATGGGATTATCGAATTAACAACCTAGAATCTGTGGTTTGTTAGGGTGGAGGGTCGGTTATATTATTGTTTTATCCTTTGATCGTCCCTACTTACATGATCGAAACCCTAAATCTGTTCTATAGTGATCATCGTTTTTTAGTTAGGAATTTTTTCTTTTTTTTTTTTTGCTGATCGTTCCTGGATCTGTAAACCGCCTTATCTTTTTGGGAATGATGTTATGTGCCTTTGGTCGATTATTGTTATATATATTAAGGCTGCTCCTGGTTGGATCTAATCTTCAATGCTAACGAAACCCTAATCCTTTAGGGTTTGGTTATTTGGTGGTACGTGTGGCAAGTAACCCTATTAAGGGTTTGTTTGATCTTTATTCGTGAACTTCAGGTTCTATATCCATATTCATGTGTTTGTTAGTGGGTTTTAGAGAGATGGACGTCAAGTTTGTATGGTTCTTGTTCAAAAACCTATGGCGAATGTAAGTTAGGGTTTTTAAAACCCTATTTGGAAGTCACGATCTGATCTAATGGTTCGATTTTCTGGCCTGATGGTACTGATCGTGTGTTGTATGACCAGCTGCTGGTGTTAATGTACCAGACCTGGTCGATGTGGAAGTTAGGGTTTTTAACCCTATTGGTTCGACTTGTATGATGTTGGTTTCATCATGGGGTGTGGTGATTAGGGATTAGCTGGTGGGAGGGAACAAGGCTTTTGTTCTTGAGCTTTTCAGTACACATTACAAGTTTCCAGCCTCTGTAATTACCTTGGTGTTTCTTTCTGTCTTAGTACAACCTCACTAAACTGGATTCAATCATGCATTATCATACGAACGGTTTGTACTGGGATTTGGACGTGCCATGCTGCTGTGATATGTGTCTATTACGATAAGGCACATGGTGTTTTGGGATGTTAGGGCTTTAAAACCCTATTTTTGTTTATACTGGATCCTTTTGCTACGCTGGTATTAGGATTGAGTAGTATATGATAATGTGTAAGTTAGGGGCTGTCGTTACCCTACCTCTCGTCTATGGTGGATTATGATCGCGCTGGACTTCAATCTGTTATGTTGCATCTAGTGCTGATGATACATGAAGTTTACCATAGGTTTTTTGTGGCAAAAATTGATCGCATGTTATGGTTTGGTGAGCTGCTAATGGTGATTCTTTATTACTATTCGTGATCATGGGAGCTGCTTGTTTTGTTGGAACATTTTGATCCTATGGTGTCGAACCATGGTTATTTGGTTTGTTCTATTGGAGTGGTGTTTTTGTGGTTCTATTGCTACAAGCACCGTTTAGTTGGATGGAAGTCAAGTTTGGGGGTATTCTTGTTCAAAAACCTTCGTGGAGCGCCAGATTGATTTAAAGACTCAAGTCCCTTACTTGAGTAGTATTGCATTGCCTTATTTATTTTAATCATGTTTTGGTTGTTCTTTTTATGTTTTTGTAAGTTATAAGAGTGGCCTGTCACTCTTATATTGTGTTTTGGTTTGTTAGCCATTGCATGTAAGTGCCCATATAACCAGCTGAGATATGGGATTTCACCCATATCCTTTGTACTTAAACGATTTTTGGTTAATCTATTTACCAGGGTGCAGGATTACTCCCCTTTACCCAAAAAAAAAATAAGAGTTTTAATAAAACCCTAAACTACCATAACAATATATGAAAATAACAAAACCCTAGAAATATTAAAATATAATTTATTTAAATAATGTACAAGTCTCTAAAGCACATAAACCCTAATTCCACTACAACTTCTGATAAAACCCTAATTTCACAAAACTATTATTTTATGTAATAAAATCACAAACCCTAATTAATAGTTTTATAAAATATGTATATGTACAAGTCCTTTAAACTAATGTACAAGTCCTTAATGCATAAAAACTAATTATTAATAAAAACCTTATATAAACTTTATTAATAGCTATTTTAAAGACATATTTTGTAATAATCTTCTACATTAATTTTTAAAATATCCTTATTAACTTATAAAATAATTGTACAAACCCTTAAACCTAATCTACAACCCTCTAATGCACAAAAACTTAAAAACCCATTTAATTACATTAAAACCATAATAAAAATTATATAAATTAAGGAAATAGTAAAAGTATATTTTTCATATTTTCTAAACCCTAGTACAACATCCTTAATCCTAAAGTACAACTTACCAATGCACCAAATTATTTTATTTTGATTTTATATAAATCGATATACGTAAAAATATTTCGACAACTTATAAAAATTATTTCTAAATAATCCCTAAACTCTAGGAACCCTAACCAGAACCTTAGCCCTAGAGTACCATATGACAAATCCTTATTTACCACCCCCTTAAGCACCATTCGAACTATATATCCCCATTTCATCTTAGTTTAGTCGAATCCAACTAAACACAAACCAAATTCTATCATTTTCTTAAACCCTAAGTAAATACATATCAAAACCCTACAACATCCACATCCCCCCTCCTCTAGAAGCTTACTACTTGTATGGTTTTTAGCAAAACACATCATCACCACCATCCTAAAACACACGTCACCCACCCCCCTCTCTACATGGCCTTTTCTCTACCAAAAAACTCATCTACTTAAACTATGGACAATATATAAACACATCAACCTCTATTTTTCTATAAATTCGACTTACATAATCCTATTTTCCCTCAAATACATTCGACATAATCCCCACAGCCCACACACACCCAAATTTCTGTACCACAACTACTAATTAAGTCCAAGAACATCTCTAGGAAGCCAAGAAGGAAGGTAGATAGCCCTAGTGATCATTTCCCAAAACCCTAAGTTCCATTTTGCCCTATTCGATCCATATTATTCTAGGTAAGTCCTCAACCCTTTTCTTTTTGTTTTATACACTCTAAATATCACTAATAACATAAATAAACACACCCTAGTAATAATAAAACCCTAAAACTAAAATCTATAAATCTTTTTCTTTCTTTTTTGTTTTTGTCGAACAAACCCCAAACACACCCCTAATATATTTGCTTTTAGTAAGAAACAAGATAAAATAGTCTAGACATGCTTAAAATACTCCTAACATACCCTAGAACCTAATTAGAAACCCTAAGTACTAAACCCTAATTTTTCTTTTTCTTTTTCATTCTAGCCGAACAAACGAACACCCTTTTAAATTCATTTTGTAAACCTAAAATACCTAAAACTAAGTGGGAGTCTCTTAAATATGTTAAAGATACTAAATATAATCAAAGATCCCTAGTTAGTAAGCTTAAAATTTGAAAAACCATTATTTTTCTTCTTTTTGTTGCTGTCGAGAAACTCAGCAGACCCTGGGTTTGCAAATTGAAATTCGACCATCAAACAAACATTAAAAATTCTATATTTTTGCACAAATGAAGTTCACATAGCTATCTAACTATAGGAAAAAGAACGAAGTAATTTGGTTAAGTATTCATCAAGATACGACCCTTTCTTTTTGGGTGTTTTTCTGCCCACAGAAACAAACAAACGCACCCTTTAAAAATTCAAATCGAGCTCATGAGCTTGAATCATGAGCTGGAACTTTGTAAATATTGAGTTTATAAACTGATAAATAAGTATACAAAAGAGTCGTAAGAAGTTTTGCCATAATTCGTAAGATATAACGCGTTTTTATGAAATAAGGACGTCGTGTGTAACGCGACAGGATTCTCAAGGGTATTTTTGGTCAAAACTCTAACTAAAATAATAAAATAGACTTGGTATGCAGTCAACCTAAACCCTAGGGGTAAAAAGTGTCACTTTTGAAACTATAAGGGTAAAAGTTGTCATTTAACCAGAGTTAAAGGGTAAAAATTGTAAATTTATAAAAGTTAAGGGGTAAAACTTGTCATTTTATTAAAGTTCCAGGGTATAAATTGTCAATATGTGAAACTTTAAGGGTAAAAGTGAAACATTTTATAATCATAATAATAATTATTATTATTATTATTATTAAATATTTATTATTATTAATTATTATTATTATTATTATTATTATTATTATTATTATTATTATTATTATTATAATATTATTATATAATATATATATATATATATATATATATATATATATATATATATATATATATAATTCAATCTGAATTAATAAAAAAAATACAAACGAACGGGAAACAATTAACGAACGAACGGAACGAAAACATAAAGATAAGAAATAAGATAAAATCTTATAACTTTTGGAGAGACTTCATATTGTCTCAAATTAACAATCAAAAACGTTACAAAACGAACAATTAAAACTTAGATATATTCCAATACGATTACTAAAACTTGACATAACCAACCCAGGTTACGTGTCGGAGACGTTTATCAACTTAGTTAAATTCGTTTTTCCTTCAGACTATCAAGGTGAGTTCATAGTCCCACTTTTATTTATACATTTTTCAAACTTGTGGGGAGATACATGCTACTAAAACGAACACGAGTATTTTTAATTGTTATTGCACTAGGTTAACTTATTGCCTATTTTTATTTAAAAAGTCCCTCATATCATGCACCATTAGTCACCCGCAGGGTGAGCGCGAATATAGTGAATAGATCTATTGGCCTGACGACCCATTTGTACTAGTCGGATGGATACCCTTTGGGGTAGCCGGGTATGCAAATGCATTATATTTGATTTCTATAAAGAGTTTCTAGGAAGACTCCTACTCGGGGGCAAGACCACTCTCATTTAATTATGTTTGTGGAACCTGGACACTGTCAACGCATTGCGTGTCATGAGGCTTAGTGCAATATACCGTACTATGATTTTATACTTTACACTTGGCTTGTGTTCAAATTGATTATAAAACACTATGGATTCACTCAACCTTTGTGTTGACTTTTTAGCATGTTTTATCTCAGGTAATTAAGAGAACGAACTTGGCACGGAGTGGCTGTGGACTTTCTTTTATAAAAAGGGTGTCCATTTGTTATCATTCAAATGAATAATGTAACTTTTATAACGTACTTCCAAACTTCCCTCCGGGACCTATATTATGTACTCTGATATTAAATAAATGAATGATAACAATTTTATTTAAAACGTCTCTTTTTGAGTCATTTTCTATTATCATGACTACGAACCATGAAGTAACACCCCAACTTATATTTTCGCTGCGAATATCGAAAACGGGGGTGTTACAGATTGGTATCAGAGCCTATGGTTATAGAGAACCAAATATTTTCAAACATTGGACTATAACTACATTTTCAAAACGAATGATTTTATACCACAACTACTTTAAACAAACTTAACCAAAGTCCTCCGTGCCACAACGCTGCTGAAACGTACTTATATATGTTAATCGTTGATTATTTAATTACATAGTAAAATATTTATAAATACCGGGTGGTTACAGAACCCTAATTTTCCCTATCTATTCTATTTCCTCTCATGTCCAGGCTCGGACATCAAGAAAATATTATTCTTAGTGCATTACCTATTAGGATTATTTTACACCGAAAATAGATATTCTCACACACTTAATTATTCCATCCTTATTTTTCCCTTTCCCTTAAATATTATTAAGTACTTATAAACTTTATTTACGGTTTAATACAGTACCATGTTCCCCGAAACTCCTAATGTTAACGAAACTACCCCAAACCCATTTCCATTATCACCTACCCACTCGTCTCCACGTCAGGAACTAAAGGGAATAACCGAATCTCATGAAAAGTTGATTAGTTGTCCAACAGCGTCTGAGGTTGGGCAGAAAACACACCAAGAAACAATTCAGAAAAATGAAGGTCCAAACTCTCCACCACCTGACATTCCAAAATCCCCAATACCAGACGGACCAGATGATACTTCTTCATCTAATTCCCCCGACTTTAGTTTAAACCCTAGTGATTTGATATGGACTCTCCTTTACCAATAAGCCAA
The DNA here is from genome assembly GCA_021014915.2 of Artemisia tridentata subsp. tridentata. Classification (NCBI taxonomy): domain Eukaryota; kingdom Viridiplantae; phylum Streptophyta; class Magnoliopsida; order Asterales; family Asteraceae; genus Artemisia; species Artemisia tridentata. The sequence continues at coordinate 268,160,190 of CP139508.1, forward strand.
CACTCTCGACGCTCACACTAAACAGTTGGAAGGATTACAACCATTACTTTCTGAATGGTACGACCGTAATATCGATACTTTGTTTAGAAGGGCCGGTGCTGAGAGACGAACATTATTTGATTTAAGAGCAAAGGTTGACCAAATGAAAAATAATTACAACCATAAATTTAGAAGTTTAGATTCCAGGATCCGCTGTTCAAGAAGGGAGCACTGTGAAATACATGGTAGAGTGGAAGACATTGAAAGGACCCTCTGGATAGCCAGTGAAACGGCAAGAAACCAGGATCAGAAGATTTTCACCTTCGAAGCCATATTGGATAATCAATTGAGGATATATCAGGAACTTCAGGAACGCTTCTTAGAAATGGAAATTGCACAACTGAAACTTGAGACTGAAGTTAAGCATTTACGTCAAGGACGTAACTGATCCTAAAAGTCACTTGTCTCGTTGTTGTGAACCAAATAGTATTTGGTTAGTATTTCCTGTATTTTCTAAATAAGCCTGAAACTTTCAGAGTTTATAATCAATCAATAAATCTATAACAATCTACTTTTGTTATATATTTACTGTTGTGAACAAATTCATCCTATTATGTCTTACTATGATGCTGTGCATACATGTAATAACTACTCATGACCTTATACCAAAAACATCTCACCATTTAGTACTCTCCCTAGTAAACAAATGATTTTCACCCCAATCAAACCAAACCTAAAACCCAATGAAATATATTTTCCTTTTCCCCAAACCCAGACAACCGACCTACTGGTAGTATAACAAGAGACAGAAACTAGGACCACTATTGGCAACAAAGGACCAAACCCTTATACTAGAAACGGAAAACCCTTGACTTACTACATGCAGTATTAATAAAAGACCTTGTATTAATTGTTTTGTAAAACAATCAATCAAGCTATTAATATCATGTTATAATACCGACATACTAAGATCTACCAGGACATTACCTACCATAACCATAGAATACTCTAGGGAAAAAAAATTCAGAAGAGAACTTGATGAATGAAGAGAAAGTTGTTGAACTTCAGTTTTTATAAACGGATTATTTATTTCCCTTAGCAGTTTTATACCAAAGAGTTAATCATTTATCTACGATGTTAATCGGACACATCGTAATTTATCAATTCTCAAATTGGATATAACTTCGCATTGTGACCGCTTGTTAGGACTAGTATACTTGAATTATTTTAAAAATCATTTCGTAAATTCTAGAAGCCCCTCTGAATAACAACAATAAGGCCACAGGAGAAAAGAAAACGACTGTGTCTTGTAAGCATACCCCTGAAAGTTTCATGGGTTACAGACCAGCTCATCATAAAGGCCTAGGAAGAATAACCAAACCTACCATAAACCATGCCCTAGGAATTAAGCAAAATAACCAAAAGCGAACTTGATAATAGAAAAATAATAATTATAATAATAACCATCATCCCTACCTACTGCAAGTACACAAATGACCACGACTAGTGCAAAAGAATAAGAACTCTTTAAGATCCCAACGATATTCAAGGATTACTTTAGTATTTAAGCAGAAGATAAATTCCTGTAACAGATAAATAAATTGAGGTTTAGAACTCCCTAAGTTGAACTTCCTTTCGAATCTTACCTTAGTTACGATGGATGTAATCTAAGTGTAATAACTACCTTTCTGCTATATGAATCTCAACTTTGTAATAACTCCGTAATCATAAACTCAGCTTCTATTCCATCTACTCTGCTTATAGGTATCACGTAGTCATACACTAATAAACCATTAGGGATTAGGTTTACACCTGACCAAACAATAGGCATTATTACCCTGTAGGAATTCTCTCACAAACTCTAGGAATATATTTTGGAGGCTATCCTATTACCACCCTAGAAATCCCTGACTTATCACCATAGTATAAAGAAAAAAAAAATACTCTTTTGAAAAAGTAATTATGTTGTCATTATACAAAAACAACACGTTGGACACCATCTAAAACTTTTAAAAATATATATATAATTATCATTACAACTGAGCCAAAAATCACATCATTTAGTCCTCAATTATACATAGTCTGATCAACTATGTATAATTTAGGAAGAATCATATAGTAAATTGGACAGTTATCTTTTCAGATTTTCTAATAACAATTTTCATTCAAAAGCAAAATTTTAAAACAAAACAAGCTGTTCATAACAATTCCTTTTGACCAACCACAATAGATATCTATGATTAATACTCATTACCTCTAAGATAGGAAATTGACAAAATAATGGATAGAAAATGTTGGGAATTAAATATTCTGAAGTACATGAATCGGGAAATACTACAAGTGTGTTTCTAATGGTAGTACATTTCTGTTGCTGCTGATAGTGTATCGTTCCTACTGGTAGTATATTGTTTCTACTGATGATAATGCTGCTGGTTGATGCTGCTGCTAGTACATCTCATTCCTGCTGATAGCATTAACTCATTGCTGCTGCTATAAGCTTTCTGCTGCTAGATGGATAAGTATGGAAAAGATATTTGTACACTAAAGTCAAATATATACGGTAGATAATATCTTTCTCCATGTGTTTAGTTAACAAGTTGTGTACATAGATACATGTTGTATCTTATGTACTGACACACTCAAGATAAGTTAGCAAGTAGTTCGACTAGACTTTAGCTATATTGTAAAGATCTTCTTGGACTATAAAAGGAGATCTTAGACTCGATATTAAGCGTGTCTAAATGTGTCAAAATGTGTCGAATAATTAACTCTCATAATCGTTAAGACATAGAACAAACACAAGAATATCACAAGTTGTAAGAACTTAAGATTCAAGGTTTTAACCCTAGTGATATTTCAAGATCACTCGTATTATTATCATTAATAATATTGAATCGTTTGGTGTTAATCTTTCGTTGTTCATTATCATAGAACTAACACAACCATTCCATTTCCACAACACAAATAACCTTCTAATTGTGTTTAAGTAAATTCCGCGTACTTAATCATATTCACTCAATATATCATACACATAAAGAACGTAAGGTTTAACCACCTTAACCGAGTGTCAAGCAATCCTAACAAGTGGTATCAGAGCATCAGGCTGATATTATTGATTTAGAAGAAGAAGCTGAAGAAATGGATGTTGAATCTATTCAGATAAATGTTGCTGCAAAGATTCCCATGCTCAAACAGAATGAGTTTGAGATGTGGAGGCTGAGGATAGAGCAATATTTCCAAGTGCAAGATTATGCACTTTGGGAAATCATAGAAGATTGAAACTCTTACCAGCCTACCAGCACTACATCAACAGTGGATGGCAAAGCGGTTTCAACTCTACAGACAAAGCCATCATCTGCAGAAGATAGAATAAAGAAGAAAAATGACTTGAAGGCAAGAAGAATGCTGATGATGACCATTCCTAATGATCAACTTCTAAACTTCAGCAAGTTCAAGGATGCTAAGTCATTATTTGAAGCTATTATTGCCAGGTATGGTGGAAATGAAGCCACCAAGAAAACCCGCAAGACACTGCTCAAGCAGTAGTTTGAAAACTTCTCCTCTACATACAATGAATCTCTTGACCACATATTTAATAGGCTTCAGAATATTGTGAGCCAACTTGCTATTCTTGGGATTGAAATGCCTCAAGAAGATTTGAACTCAAAATTCCTGAGAAGCTTACCAGAAGAGTGGGCTATGCATGTTGTTGTCTGGAAGAACAAGCCAGACTTAGACACCATGGAACTGATGGACTTGTATAGCAACTTCAAGATTGTGGAGCAAGATTTAAATAAAAATGGAGGTACTAGTTCTAATACTGGGAACAAGGCATTTATGTCAACTCCTAGTACCTCAAAATCAAGTGAAGAGTTGAAAGTTGTTGATGATGTTGGTGCTGCTAGTTCATCAAGTAGTACCATAAGTATTTTGGATGAAAAGACTTGTTGTGCCTTTCTTACAAGTCAGAATAATGGGTCCATGCTCTCCTATGAAGACCTCCAAGAGATCCATGAAGATGATCTGGAGGAAATGGATCTAAAATGGCAAATTTCTCTTCTTAGCATGAGAGCCAAGAAGTTCTATCACAAGACGGGGAAGAAGCTCATAATCAGCAACACTGATGCTGCTGGTTTTGACAAGTCAAAGATAGAGTGCTATAACTGTCACATGATGGGTCATTTCTCAAGAGAGTGCAGAAGACCAAGACAGCAAGATAGCAAGAATAGAGGTTTTGGAAGCAAATCCAAAACAGAGGAAGTGATTGAGCCAAAAGCTATGGTAGCTATTGATGGCTTAGGTTTTGATTGGAGCTTCATGGCAGATGAAGAAGAAACTCCTACTCAGATGGCACTTATGGCTTTTTCTGCTACTGAGGTACAAAATCATAAAGCTTGTTCTAATACTTGCACTGCTCTTAATGCTCTACAGGTTTTAATGAAACAATTTGATGATCAAAAGATAGAGCTAAGTAAGACTTTTCAAAACTTTATAAACTATAAGTGTGGATTAGAAAAGCTAGAGAAACAAATCACTTACAATAAGGAAAATGAATTTGTTTTTTCTGATGACAAAGCTCTCCTAAGACAAGACATATTCTTTAGAGATGCTGAAATTAAGCTTTTGAGAGAAGCTTTTGATAGGGTCAAAAAGGAAAATGAAAACATTCACTTGACTACTGAGGCACTAGAACATGCTTCTAGAGGTGTGCACAACATAGTAGAATATCAGGTGATCAATAGAGCTAAGTCAGGAGTGGGATATAAGAGTGTCCCACCTTCTTATAGAGGCATCCATAAACCCCCAGGGATTGACCTAGGAAATTCAGGTTTACCTGAGTTTCAAGAACCAATCATGGAATATGGTTCTAAGGCTAGCAAGAGCCTTAAGGTAGAAAAAGTAAGTAAAAGTTTAGATAAAACTTTACTTTATCAGGACAAGGTGTCCTTTGTTAAGAACTTAGATGCTATAGTTGTTGAAGATTGTACAACTGATAGTGATAATGAAGAAGAACAGGTTATGTCTAAACCTGAAGTGGTTAAGAAAGTAAGAACAACTGTTCCTAAGATAGTCAAACACAATACTGATAGGCCTCATTCAAACATTAAGCATGTTAGGCAACCAGTTAGATATTGTGAGCAATATAGAACCACCAACAAGCCCAGAGGTAACCAAAGGAATTGGAACAACCTCAAGTCTAACCAATTAGGTGATAATTTTGCTTTTTATAACAAAGCTTGTTACACATGTGGTAGTTTTGACCATCTTGCAGCTTTCTGAAACCAATGGGTATCTGGATATGAAAAACATAGAGTGAACCACAAAAGGCAAACACCTAAATCTCACTTTCACTCTAGTTCTAAGAAAACAAACCCCATAGTAGTCAAAAATAAGTCTATCTCAAATACTGATCCTGCTGGTAAACGAATGGTTCCTGCTGCTAAACAATTTGTTCCTGCTGCTCGACCATTTATGACTATTAACCCAAAATCAACAGCTAAGGGTGCAAAAACATTTTTCAAACATGCATCAAAGACTGTTTTGAGGCCCATTCCAACAAAAGCAGTGGTCCACAAACAAATTTGGGGACCAAAGAGTACAACTACAAAGCTAGCAGTTCCTGCTGCTAAGCATGTAGTTGTTGCTGCTAAGGGAAACATGGCAAATGATGTTAAGGCCTCAGCATGTTGGATCCTAAAATCCAATGTTGCATCAACTATCCTTAAAAGATTAAATTACATTGATGCAAGAGGCAGATCCAAGTCAGTAATGGCTTGGATCCCCAAAAGAAACTAACACTCTTATTTGTGTGCAGGAACATTCAAATGATCAGGAAGAGGATCAAGGATACTCAGATAGTGGATGTTCAAGACACATGATAGGAAACAAGTCTTATCTCTCAGATTTTCAATCAATAGATGGAGGCTATGTTACCTTTAGAGGAGGTGTTGGTGGCAAAATTTCTGGTAAAGGTACCATTAAAACTGGAAATTTAGATTTTAAAGATGTATTCTATGTAAAAGAGCTAAATTATAATCTTTTTAGTGTCTCACAAATGTGTGACAAGGAGAACAATGTTCTTTTCTGTGAGACTGAATGTCTTGTACTTTCTCCTAATTTTAAGATGCCTGATGAAAGTCAAGTACTTCTTAGAATTCCTAGAAAGGGAAATATGTACAGTGTAGACATGAAGAACATTGTTCCTAAAAAGAATTTAACTTGTCTTGTTGCAAAGGCCACATTGGATGAATCAATGAAATGGCATAGAAGGCTTGGTCATATTAATTTCAAAACCATAAATAAAATTGTTAAGAATGGTTTGGTAAGAGGTTTACCTCACAAAAGATTTGAAAATGATCAAACATGCATTGCTTGTCTTAAAGGAAAACAAAACAAAGCCACTTGTAAGCCCACGATTTTTAACTCTATCAATCAATCATTGTTTATGCTGCATATGGACTTATTTGGACCTGTTTCAGTAAGTAGTATAATGCATAAGAGATATTGTCTTGTTGTAATTGATGACTATACTAGATTTACATGGGTTTTCTTTCTATCTACTAAGGATGAGACTACAAGCATCCTTAAGACATTCATTACACAGATAGAAAACCAAGTAGACAAGAAAGTGAAGGTCATTAGATGTGATTATGGGACAGAGTTTAAGAATAGAGTTATGGATGATTTCTGCAAAGAAAAGGGGATTAAGAGAGAATTTAGTGTTGCTAGAACACCACAACAGAATGGTGTAGTTGAGAGAAAGAATAGAACACTAATTGAAGCTGCTAGAACAATGTTAGCTGATTCAAAGCTACCTATAACTTTTTGGGCTGAAGCAGTCAACACTACTTGTTATGTTCAAAATAGAGTTTTAGTTGTGCAGCCTCATAATAAGACATCATATGAAATTTTTAGAGGTAGAACTCCTGCAATAGGATTTCTTAGACCTTTTGGATGTCATGTGACAATTCTCAATACCTTAGACCATTTAGGAAAATTCGATGGTAAAGCAGATGAAGGATTCTTTGTTGGATATTCTCTTAATAGCAAAGCATTTAGAGTATACAACACAAGAACATTGATTGTAGAAGAAAACCTACATGTGGAGTTTTTAGAGGAAAAATCCAATGTAGAAGGTCAAGGACCAAAAAGGCTATTTGATCTTGAATTTCTAACCAAATCAATGAATTATGTGCCTGTTGTTGCAGAAACTAATGAATTTTCAGGTTCACAAACAACAGATGAGGCAAGGTTAGAAAAGGAGACAAACAAAAATCATGTTTGGATGCCAATATGGTCAAGTACAAATGTGGAATCGACTTCAACAACTGATGAATCTTCTTCTAGGAAAGCTAAAGAAGGTGTTGAAGATGAAAGCAAAGAAGGTGGAACTCAGGAACAACAAATTGTTTCTGCGGGTAGTATTTCTGTTGCTGCTGGTAGTGTATCTGTTTCTGCTGGTGATTCTGCTGCTAAGCTTACTGATTCTACTGTTCGGCCAACTAACTCTGTTGTTGGCCCTTCAGAAACAAAAGAAGCAGAATACTCAGATAATGAGGTGGATTTCAACAATCTTCCATCAAATTATCAAGTTCCTTCTACTCCACAAACAAGAATTCACAAAGTTCACTCCCTAGATAATGTGATTGGAGATGTACAGTCAGGTGTGAAGACAAGACATCAATTGATGACTTCAGACCAACAAGGGCTTCTTGATGCCCTTTATGCTTCAAAACAACATGAGTTTTCAAACTCTTGCTTGTTTGTATGTTTTCTCTGACAAGATGAACCAAAGAATATTCTGAAAGCCTTAGATAATTCAAGCTGGGTAGAAGCTATGCAAGAGGAGCTTCTTCAGTTCAAGATTCAGAAAGTATGGGTGCTAGTTGATTTACCTAGGAATGTGAAGGTAATTGGCACTTGATGGGTTTTCAAGAACAAAAGGGATGAAAGGGGAATAGTGATTCGAAATAAGGCTAGATTAGTAGCTCAAGGGTACACACAAGAAGAAGGAATAGACTATGATGAAGTTTATGCTCCAGTAGCAAGGATTGAGGCAATTAGGCTTTTCTTAGCTTATGCTTCATTTTTAGGCTTCACAGTCTACCAAATGGATGTCAAGAGTGCATTTTTATATGGTAAAATTGAAGAAGAGGTGTATGTTTCACAACCTACAGGCTTCACTGACCCATTGCATCCAAATAAAGTGTACAAAGTAGTGAAAGCTCTATATGGCCTTCATCAGGCACCAAGAGCTTGGTATGCAACACTAGCTTCCTACTTATTAGAAAATGGATTTCAAAGAGGAAAGATTGATCAGACACTTTTCATCTAACAGCACAAGAAGGATCTTCTGTTAGTGCAGGTGTATGTGGATGACATTATCTTTGGATCTACTAGGAAGGAGATGTGTTTAGAGTTTGAGAAACTTATGCATGATAAGTTTCAGATGAGTTCTATGGGAGAACTTACATTCTTTTTGGGTTTGCAAGTTAAGCAATCATCTGAAGGCATATTTTTTTGTTAAGACAAATATGTTGCAGAGATACTTAGAAAATTTCAATTTGCTGATTCAAAAAAAGCAAGCACACCAATGGACTCTGAGAAACACCTTCTGAAAGATGAAGATGGAGAGAGTGTAGATGTACACACTTACAGATCTATGATAGGCTCTTTGATGTATCTTACATCATCTATACCTGATATCATGTTCCCTGTTTGTGTTTGTGCAAGATTTCAAGTTACTCCAAAGGTTTCTCATTTAATTGCAGTCAAGAGAATTTTTAGATATCATAAAGGTCAACCAAGGTTGGGTATATGGTATTCTAGGGAATCTCCTTTTGACTTGGTAGCATTTTCGGATAGTGATTATGCTGGTGCTAGCTTGGACAGAAAGTCAACAACTGGAGGATGTCAATTCCTTGGGTGTAGACTTGTCTCATGGTAGTGTAAGAAGCAAACAAGTGTGGCAAATTCAACAACTAAAGCTGAATATATAGCTGCTGCAAGTTGCTGGGGTCAGGTTCTATGGCTTCAAAACCAACTCCTTGACTATGGGTACAATTTCTTAAACACTGTTATTCATATTGATAATAGTAGTACAATTTGTATTATTAAAAATCCAGTGCAACATTCTAAAACAAAACACATTGAAATTAGACATCACTTTATAAGAGACTGCAATGAGAAAAGATTAATTCAAGTACTTAAAATTGCTTCAGAATTCAATTTTGCAGATCTACTAACCAAAGCTTTTGATGTTGGAAGGTTTCAGTACTTGGTAGCAAGTATTGGAATGCTTAATCCTTAATGATTTTAAACTTTGTGTTTTTGTAAATAAATTTTTGTTTCTGCTGCTGGCTTTATATAATACTGCTGCTATTACAAAAGTTTGTGCTGCTAGTACAAATTTAAAATGTGTTATTCATACAGTTGGTCTTATGATTATTCTAATGCAAGACAAGTACTTTGTACATTGTTCTTTTGGTTTTAGACTAACAATTTCAGGTATGATCATGTGAACACAAAAGGATGTTTCAAGTGAAATGGAAGCAGCAAAATGAGAATATTAGTTGCTACATATTAGGTTTATGATGGACTAAGTTTGGGAATTTAAAACTCCTTAAAACTTCTTTCTTGAAACCTAGTTATGATATTTCACATTGAATTGATGACTTAGTTGATCAGATAGTAACTGATGCAACTCACTTTCTATCATTTTATACTTTTAAGTATAATGTGCAAGTCTAAGTACATCTGATAGAAAGAACAGCTAGTAAAAGTGAATCTAACACTTGTGTTAGAAGCAACAATTACTATGAGCTGGAAACCCTGTCAAGAAAGCCTTTTGAATAGGTTTATCTTTTCACAGGCAGTTATTTATAACTGAAAAACATTGGTTCTCACACAACCAGAGGTTGCTTTAAACCGAAATTTTGATTAAGTGTCTGTTATACACTTTATCTCTTCAAAATGGTTGAAATCAGTATGATTTTTCAATTCTAAAATCATAGACATATTGCTAAGTCAAACAATTTCTTAAAAGGATTTTCAAGAGATTCACAAAAACCATCCATTGATGGACCATGAATCAAGTGTCCACTGATTCACCTCTCATAAGAGTTAACACACCTAGAAATGATAAGGGCAGTAACTTAAACTCTTAAGGAATTGATGGCTTCATGTACAACATTGTCTGACAACAAGTTCTAAATGATGAATCAGATGATAAGGAAAGATATATTTTGGTACATAGTGAGATCTTCCAAACAAGGGGAGGAATCAAAAGTTATTTGTATCTCAGGGGAGATAACAATTCAGGGAAGAAATAATAGCCCAAGAAAGGAGAAAAACTAATATATGAAAGGAAAAGACAAGAGATACAAGATGATGAGGAGTTGAAAATGACAAGAATAGAGCTTATTCTGGAGTATTATATATATCAGAAGGGATGAAGCATTCCAAATGGAAAGTTCATCTAGGTCAAACGAAGAAAAGTTTCAATTTCACTTGCAAAGGCCATGCTATAGATGATTTCATTGTTGAAACAAGCATCCAAGATAACGCATCATTGCCTCTTATAATTCCTCCATCCAAGGAAATTGCACATCTTTAGTCCAGATTGAGCAATGTGTTGATATTGTTAAAGTCAAAAGAAAGCAGATGAGTTCAAATTGAAGAAAGTTCAGATCAAGGGTCTGACTATGAAGTGTTTGAAGATCTTAACAAGCTCATTTATTCAGAAACATGTTGAAATGGATTCACATGTTTAGGGAGGATTGTTGGGATTTAAATATTCTGAAGTACAAGAATCGGGAAATACTACAAGTGTGTTTCTACTGGTAGTTCATTTCTGTTGCTGCTGATAGTGTATCGTTCCTACTGGTAGTATATTGTTTCTACTGATGATAATGCTGCTGGTTGATGCTGCTGCTAGTACATCTCATTCCTGCTGATAGCATTAACTCATTGCTGCTGCTATAAGCTTTCTGCTGCTAGATGGATAAGTATGGAAAAGATATTTGTACACTAAAGTCAAATATATACGGTAGATAATATCTTTCTCCATGTGCTTAGTTAACAAGTTGTGTACATAGATACATGTTGTATCTTATGTACTGACACACTCAAGATAAGTTAGCAAGTAGTTCGACTAGACTTTAGCTATATTGTAAAGATCTTCTTGGACTATAAAAGGAGATCTTAGACTCGATATTAAGCGTGTCTAAATGTGTCAAAATGTGTTGAATAATTAACTCTCATAACCGTTAAGACATAGAACAAAAACAAGAATATCACAAGTTGTAAGAACTTAAGATTCAAGGTTGTAACCCTAGTGATATTTCAAGATCACTCGTATTATTATCATTAATAATATTGAATCGTTTGGTGTTAATCTTTCATTGTTCATTATCATAGAACTAACACAACCATTTCATTTCCACAACACAAATAACCTTCTAAGTGTGTTTAAGTAAATTCGGCGTACTTAATCATATCATCATATATCATAACACAAAGAACGTAAGGTTTAACCACCTTAACCGTGTGTCAAGCACCCTAACAGAAAAACCCTAAGAATTACGACAAACCTAAATTTTATTAGAAACCTTGAAAGTTAATACATGGTTAGCAATGGAAGTGCTAATATTACAATGATTACATAAGTTTTATTTCACTAAGGATTACCTAGGAAAAACACAACAAGAACCCATAACCTAGTGCAAGATTATTTCAGTTGATCTCGATAAGGCTACGATAGTAAGTGGTACGACGAACATTAGGATCAGCCAAGGCTTCGAGATTTCTTCAGGATTACACGCATGTAGGTAGCAACCGCACCAACATAAACAATTGCTAAATATGTAATAAGGTGCGGCATTTTGAGGTCTTTAGGAGAAAATTTTAGTGGTGAAAGAATGAGGATTAAAAATGGGGTATTTAAAAGAGAAAACTAGTCGTTATACGACCGTTAAAAGTTACTGTTCATAGCCGTTAATTCACTGTTCACGACCGTTGGGAATCTGACTGTTGGAAACACTATTCACAGTCCTTGGATTTATTAGGTGGCAAGACATTCAAATTTATTACGGATAAAACTAACGAAAGCATGATATTTAAATACCCAATGGAAAATCTTAGGCAACCCTTTTCTAGACTAAGAATATAACCAAGGTCCAATAACGGAACGAAATTACTGGATTTAAATAACATAAGAACAAGATAATTATTATATATATATATATATAATATTATTTTTTTGAACTTTAAGCATTTTAAGCATATCAAACTCACATCATCACCCAAATCGTGGTACGATTTCCTATTTTCATCCTCACTAACTGAATGAGACAGAATTTTAGAATCTATTCAGATTATGTGCTAAATCTCTCATTTAGGTTAACTAAGGAATCCTAAGTGAGAAAATCAGGTACGTATAGTATATCTACATCATTTCTCTAACTTCAAGACCAACATAGACTGAATCTCGGGACGAGATTCCCTTCAACGGGGAGATACTGTAACCACTGGTAAAATTCCACCTTATAATAAAACTATACTTATCCTTTTTCTACGTATAATTTTTTTTTTATTATCTGATCATAAATATTATCTAATGTGACGTAGATCACATCCTCGATAAACGTGTTCGCAACCCAATCTTAACTGATTTAGTATTTAACTATCTAAACATCTTTGACCTAAAACTTTATGAGGTCTCATTTACCACTTTGCGTTATTTAGTTAACGTACGTTTAAAACTGAACGTTTCTTAACTAATAAGAGTTTTTATAAAACCCTAAACTACCATAACAATATATGAAAATAACAAAACCCTAGAAATATTAAAATATAATTTATTTAACTAATGTACAAGTCTCTAAAGCACAGAAACCCTAATATCACAAAACTATTATTTTATGTAATAAAATCATAAACCCTAATTAATAGGTTTATAAAATATATATATGTAAAAATCCTTTAAACTAATGTACAAGTCTTTAATGCATAAAAACTAATTATTAATAAAAACCTTATATAAACTTTATTAATAGCTATTTCAAAGACATATTTTGTAATAATCTTTTACATTAATTTTTAAAATAAACTTATTAACTTATAAAATAATTGTACAAACCCTTAAACCTAATGTACAACCCTCTAATGCACAAAAACTTAAAAACCCATTTAATTACTTTAAAACCTTAATAAAAATTATATAAAAATTATATAAATTAAGGAAATAGTCAAATTATATTTTTTATATTTTCTAAACCCTAGTACAACATCCTTAAGTCTAAAGTATAACTTACCAATGCACCAAATTATTTCTAAATAATCCCTAAACTCTAGGAACCCTAACTAGAACCTTAACCCTAGAGTACCATATGACAAAGCCTTATGTACCACCCCCTTAAGAACCATTCGAACTATATATTCCTATTTCATCTTAGTTTAGTCGAATCCAACTAAACACAACCCAAATTCTATCATTTTCTTAAACCCTAAGTAAATACATGTCAAAACCCTACAACATCCACATCCCCCCTCCTCTAGAAGCTTACTACTTGTATGGTTTTTAGCAAAACACATCATCACCACCATCCTAAACCACACGTCACCCCCCCCCCTCCCCTCTCTACATGGCCTCTTCTCAACCAAAAAACTCATCTACTTAAACTATGGACAACATACAAACACATCAACCTCTATTTTTCTATAAATTCGACTCACATAATCCTATTTTCCCTCAAATACATTCGACATAATCCCCACACCCCACACACACCCAAATTTCTGTCACCACAGCCTCTAATTAAGTCCAAGAACATCTCTAGGAAGCCAAGAATGAAGGTAGATAGCCCTAGTGATCATTTCCCAAAACCCTAAGTTCCATTTTGCCCTATTCGATCCATATTATTCTAGGTAAGTCCTCAACCCTTTTCTTTTTGTTTTATACACTCTAAATATCACTAATAACATAAATAAACACACCCTAGTAATAATAAAACACTAAAACTAAAATCTATAAATCTTTTCTTTCTTTTTTGTTTTTGTCGAACAAACCCCAAACACACCCCTAATATATTTGCTTTTAGTAAGAAACAAGATAAAATAGTCTAGACATGCTTAAAATACTCCTAACATACCCTAGAACCTAATTAGAAACCCTAAGTACTAAACCCTAATTTTTCTTTTTCTTTTTCATTCTAGCCGAACAAACGAACACCCTTTTAAATTCATTTTGTAAACCTAAAATACCTAAAACTAAGTGGGAGTCTCTTAAATATGTTAAAGATACTAAATATAATCAAAGATCCCTAGTTAGTAAGCTTAAAATTTGAAAAACCATTTATTTTTCTTCTTTTTGTTGCTGTCGAGAAACTCAGCAGACCCTGGGTTTGCAAATCGAAATTCGACCATCAAACGAACATTAAAAATTCTATATTTTTGCACAAATGAAGTTCACATAGCTATCTAACTATAGGAAAAAGAACGAAGTAATTTGGTTAAGTATTCATCAAGATACAACCCTTTCTTTTTGGGTGTTTTTCTGCCTACAGAAACAAACAAACGCACCCTTTAAAAATTCAAATCGAGTTCGTGAGCTTGAATCACGAGCTGGAACTTTGTAAATATTGAGTTTATAAACTAATAAATAAGTATACAAAAGAGTTGTAAGAAGTTTTGCCATAATTCGTATGATATAACGCGTTTTTATGAAATAAGGACGTCGTGTGTAACGCGACGGGAGTCTCAATGGTATTTTCTGTCAAAAATCTAACTAAAATAATAAAATAGACTTGGTATGCAGTCGACCTAAACCCTAGGGGTCAAAAGTGTCACTTTTGAATCTATAGGGGTAAAAGTTGTCATTTAACCAAAGTTAAAGGCTAAAAATTATAAATTTGTAAAAGTTAAGGGGTAAAACTTGTCATTTTATGAAAGTTCAAGCGTATAAATTGTCAATATGTGAAACTTTATGGGTAAAAGTGAAATATTTTATAATAATAATATATAATAATATATTATTATTAATATATTAATATTATTAATATTATTATTATTATTATATATATATTATTAATATTATTAATAATTATTATTATTATTATTATATTATAATTCAATTCTGAATTGATAAACAAAATACAAACAAACGGGAAACAATTAACGAACGAACGGAACAAAAACATAAAGATAAGAAATAAGATAAAATCTTATAACTTTTGGAGAGACTTCATGTTGTCTCAAATTAACAATCAAAAACGTTAGAAAATGAACAATTAAAACTTAGATATATTCGAATACGATTACTAAAACTTGACATAACCAACCCAGGTTACGTGCTGGAGACGTTTATCAACTTTAGTTAAATTCGTTTATCCTTCAGACTATCAAGGTGAGTTCATAGTCCCACTTTTATTTATACGTTTTTCAAACTTGTGGGGAGATACATGCTACTAAAACGAACACGAGTATTTTTAATTGTTATTGCACTAGGTTAACTTATTGCCTATTTTTATTTAAAAAGTCCCTCATATCATGCACCATTAGTCACCCGCAGGGTGAGCGCGAATATAGTGAATAGATCTATTGGCCTGACGACCCATTTGTACTAGTCGGATGGATACCCTTTGGGGTAGCCGGGTATGCAAATGCATTATATTTTATTTCTATAAAGAGTTTCTAGGCAGACTCCTACTCGGGGGCAAGACCACTCTCATTTAATTATGTTTGTGGAACCTGGACACTGTCAACGCATTGCGTGTCATGAGGCTTAGTGCAATATACCGTACTATGATTTTATACTTTATACTTGGTTTGTGTTCAAATTGATTATAAAACACTATGGATTCACTCAACCTTTGTGTTGACTTTTTAGCATGTTTTATCTTAGGTAATTAAGAGAACGAACTTGGCATGGAGTGGCTGTGGACTTTCTTTTATAAAAAGGGTGTCCATTTGTTATCATTCAAATGAATAATGTAACTTTTATAACGTACTTCCAAACTTTTCTCTGGGACCTATATTATGTACTCTGATATTAAATAAATGAATGATAACAATTTTATTTAAAACATCTCTTTTTGAGTCGTTTTTTATTATCATGACTACGAGCCATGAAGTAACACCCCAACTTATATTTCTGTTGCGAATATCGAAAACGGGGTTGTTACCTCATAGCCCTTACTTTTACTTGTTTTATAACTATTTTAGGGGAGAATACATGCTCGTTGTTTCTCACTAAACTCAATACTTTACAAACGTTTTTATACTGTAAACTATGGTGTTACATGATTTTGGACATATATGTGTGATGAGGTTATTATAAGTTGTGACATGCTTGTTTGTGAGTACATGACTTTTCCACTGTTAACTCTTTGCGGAGAGCCCACGGGTTATAGGTTCAGTTGGTGTAACTGTTAACTCTCTGTTGAGAGCCCACAGGTTATAGGTTCAGTTAGTGTAACTGTTAACTCTCTGTTGAGAGCCCACAGGTTATAGGTTCAGTTGGTGTAACTGTTAACTCTCTTTGAGAGCCCACTTGTTGATAGATCTATCGGGATAGCTCCCCACGTGATATTGGTTATGGATATGATGCACACTTTAGGCTCAGTTGGCGCGACACTATATGAGCATGGTATCTGTATGATTGATTTTGGTTCGAAATGTTTTGAATTATGATAATGTTTACGGATTGGTTTTGGAACTGTGATTTAGGCAGTGTGAGCCAATGTTGAACTTGACTTGTTGTGAATGATGTTTGAACTCAGGAACCTTTTGGTTCAACCATATTGTTTTAAACTAAAACCTATGAACTCACCAACCTCGTGTTGACCCGTTTTAGCATGTATTTTCAGGTTCTTAAAGTGTTAGCTCACATTTGGCGGCAGTTGGCATGGCATGGCATGGTTATAGAATTGAGACACTTGGATATTCATTTGGGGACCGTTGTACTTATTTTATGGGCCTACTTCCGCACAAATTTTTTATGATGTAAATTTAATACTCTTGTCAATGATTTATATTCTAAATGATTGTGGTGAAAAACCGTTCTTTGTACTTGTGTTGTGATACCAATTGTGTACCAACCCAGCGACATGTATGCTTCCACTGGACCCAATTTTCGGGGTGTGACACTGAATCATGAGAAAAATAACTTATTAGAAGTCATACGATAAATGATGCGTCATTGCTGTTGGGAATTATATTTTCATAGATTTGATGATCACAGAACAAGAAGAATGAAACATGAAGAATACTGAAATGATAAGCAAAATACGCTAATGAAGCTGTTGCAGGAGTTGTTAAGTCTTCTGGTTAAGTCTTCTCACAGTTAAGTCTGGTGGTTAAGTCTTCTCTCAGTTAAGTCTGGTGGTTAAGTCTTCTCTTAGTTAATTCTGGTGGTTAAGTCTTCTCCCAGTTAAGTCTCCTCGTTAAGTCTGGTAGTGTTAAGTCTGGTCATTACACAGTTAAGTCTTGTAGTGTATCAGGTGCTGCTATGAGTCATACTACTGCTGGATGGATAAGGATGAAGAAGATATTATCTATAGATAATATCTAGATATGTTATCAGTCAACAAAGTTGTAAAACAAGATACATGTTGTATCTTAATGACTGACACATAACAAGCAAGTAGTAGACAAAGTCTTATCATATTGTAAAAGATCTTCCTTGTGCTATAAAAGGAAGATCTTACCCTTAGATAAAATGTGTGGTTAGATGTTAATCACCAAGGTGCTTCATACTTACAAATTACAACAACACCAAGTGTGTTAAAATGTAAAGCACCTAAAAGAGTATGTGTGGGAACATTAGACATGGGGTCTAATGTTGTTAGGTTTGTTTAGCCTCAAGGATCTTTGATCCCTGATTAGATTGTAATCGTGCTATACTTGATCACATAGCATTGGGGCTAGTTGAAATAACAAACGGTGAAGTTGGAAAAACCTTGTTGTGATAGTATTGTTTCTTTCATGGAATATTCCGTCAATATTATCATCATACTAATCATAGTTAAATTCCTTGATAATAGGTTTAATAGCCTTGAGCCCAAAACGATCACGAAACTTATTCTTAGTAACCTCTAAAATAAGTTTCCACAGTTGGTATCAGAGCGGGAGGGGCTCTGGATCTAGGAAAAGAAAAGGTTTTAGCTAAAGAAAGATGAAAAATTCGGATTTGGTTCGTATATTCGTAACTCACTGCAGGGCTGTTTTCAAAATGCGATAACTCCTTCGTTAACCGTTGGATCGGGCTGAAATTTTTACTGGAGGTTCTTGGTATATCAAGGTAGATTCTCACTAGAGGTATCTTCAATCTGAGCCTTATGGTGCAAGATATGAATCATTGAAAACTGCTGCAGAAACAGTTGAGGTTTGGTCGAATTTTTGGTTTTCTTTCAAAGTTTACTCACACAATGGGGAAGAATACACACACAGAAGAGAGTTGGTTCTTAAAAAATTAAAGGCTTGTTTATCAAGTTTATTATTGGTGAAAAAGATTATTTGTTGCTTATTTGAAGTTGAAGTTGAATTTTTCAAAATTGTGTTTTATCATACCTTTTGAAAGAAGCTAACTTGTTCGTTTGTTCAAGTGACTACGAAATGACAAACACTTAAAGGAGATACGTTGTAGTACTCAGTGTCTCATAGAAGATGAGTTAATTGTCATGAGATTGCGGTCTCCCTATACAAGAAAGTTGGGTATACGTTCGAAGTCAGATTTAGTACAAGATATAAGACACAAGGTTGGTTTATTCTGTTTCATCATCAAGGTAGTAATGGTTGGTTTTTCTTCATCAGTCATTAAAGCCTACAGAATTGGAGATTCGAATGGTTAACATATGGGTTTCAGGGGAAGCTTAAATGTTCAAGTGTTTAACCATTTGGTATACTTACGCATAACCACAAGGGAAAGTTATTGATTCTTATTATTGTTGATTAGTATTGCTACTGATGGTTTAAAATTTTACTGTCTCAAGTTCATTTTTAGTGAGGAAAGCTTAATGGAGGGTAATTTAAGATATTAGAAGGATAGATTGGATGTGTAGTATTAGTTTGTAGCTGTAAAGATCGTATTTGTATACTTTTTCTATTTGTTGATAACAAAAAGGGGAAGAGATGTGGTGGATAGCATAGATTAAGGGGAAGACAGTATGGTTTCATTCATGGTGAGATTTAATTATCTCAATTTCTCTACTTCGTCTAGGGAAATTCGTACAAGAACGTGTTTGCTTTGTAATCATCAAATAGGGGAAGATTGTTGGGAATTATATTTTCATAGATTTGATGATCACAGAACAAAAAGAATGAAACATGAAGAATACTGAAATGATAAGCAAAATACGCTAATGAAGCTGTTGCAGGAGTTGTTAAGTCTTCTGGTTAAGTCTTCTCACAGTTAAGTCTGGTGGTTAAGTCTTCTATCAGTTAAGTCTGGTGGTTAAGTCTTCTCTCAGTTAAGTCTGGTGGTTAAGTCTTCTCCCAGTTAAGTCTCCTCGTTAAGTCTGGTAGTGTTAAGTCTGGTCATTACACAGCTAAGTCTTGTAGTGTATCAGGTGCTGCTATGAGTCATACTACAGCTGGATGGATAAGGATGAAGAAGATATTATCTATAGATAATATCTAGATATGTTATCAGTCAACAAAGTTGTAAAACAAGATACATGTTGTATCTTAATGACTGACACATAACAAGCAAGTAGTAGACAAAGTCTTATCATATTGTAAAAGATCTTCCTTGTGCTATAAAAGGAAGATCTTACCCTTAGATAAAATGTGTGGTTAGATGTTAATCACCAAGGTGCTTCATACTTAAAAATTACAACAACACCAAGTGTGTTAAAATGTAAAGCACCTAAAAGAGTGTGTGTGGGAACATTAGACATGGGGTCTAATGTTGTTAGGTTTGTTTAGCCTCAAGGATCTTTGATCCCTGATTAGATTGTAATCGTGCTATACTTGATCACATAGCATTGGGGCTAGTTGAAATAACAAATGGTGAAGTTGGAAAAACCTTGTTGTGATAGTATTGTTTCTTTCATAGAATATTCCGTCAATATTATCATCATACTAATCATAGTTAAATTCCTAGATAATAGGTCTAACAGCCTTGAGCCCAAAACGATCACAAAACTTATTGTTAGTAACCTCTAAAATAAGTTTCCACAATTGCTTTGTGCTGCGAATCATAATCTTTTCTCACACATAACACAATACAATTTTCAATTTTGGTTGACTTGAAGCTCACAATTAGTTAGATACGGGTTTTAAGCCAAAGATGTCTAATCATAACTAATGAGAAAAGTGTCATTAACTAGTCCAAGCCCAGAAAAAAGTCACACCTAGCCGCCCCTTGCGCGTTGATTTGCAATCCTAGCACTGTTTTAAGGGTGATTTTGAGTGAAAAAATGTAGATGTGATGAACTATGGAGAAAGTATCAGGTTTTCAGTTTCAAAAAAGCTCCACCTAGCCATTCAATGCGATTGACATAATTGAAGAAGTTGAGCTTTATATATAAGAAGTTGATAGGGAAAAGTTGTTCCTCGAATTCTTCTGATTAATCGATCGGTATATCTTTTGAAGCATCATTCTGACCTTAACATATCATTTTGTTAGAAATCTTAGGAATCTTGCTTTTTTGTTTGAACGTGTGACAAATATATGCAATAAGAGTATGTCCAATATCGTACTTCTTGTTCTTACATAGGTCTGTCACACGCTTAATATTTAGGTCATGACCATGCATACCTGAAATAACATGGTATTAGAACTTATGTATTTGGGACTTCTATGATTAAGAGGATTAGGGTACCATCCAATCCCATACCCAAATTGTTTATTTTAACTCATTTCATGTGCATATTGTTGGTGTTACCAAAAACATGCCTCATTTAATGACATTGTTGCATATCTTGGTTTATATCTTCATTTTCTTTTGGAATGATATTTTTTAAACTACTTAGTGGCAGGGAATCAATAATTGATGGTCAGGATAATCAGTAATTGATGGTTAGGATAATAAGCATCAATGAAGCTTCTTGGACTGGAATTCCATGCTACTGCCGTTTCACTTTATGTAATACCTGAAAATCTAGAACATGTAAAAAGACTAAAATGCCCTTACAATTTTAATATTTGATTAAAGCTTATATAAATAACAATTAAATTACAAAACTTTTGTAAATAAACTATATATGACATAAAATAATTATAAGGCACTAATCAAATGTTTGTACATGCCAAAAAAATATTTATAGCACATTATTGAAGTTATTTGGACCGAATGATATACACATTATTTATTAAATTGATTTTAATTATAAAATAAATGGATAAATACAACTTAAAATGGGAATGAGATCAAGTTAGTTAAGAATTGATTTGGTCACACCAATTGGCCAATTTTATGGCCTCTTTCCCCCTCCTTGCTCGGCTTTAATTCATTATATAATTTATTCTATCATTTTCTTCCTTAAAAACAAAACCGATTAACCCTAAACCACAAATAAATTCGTCCTTGGTTCTTGTGATTTTCTGGAGAGTGTCTAGAAATTTTCTTGTGTTCCTTAGCATCTCAAGAGGTCTGGAAAAATAGCCCTTCGATTTATAGAGGTCGGATTTGCCTAGTGTCGAATTTTTCTTCTTTTATTCCAAACGTAAGGTAAATTCCATTATAATTTGTACGACCCATGTAAAATTCGTTTTCCATTTTTCCTATGTTCCTCATATCATGTATGATCTGAGAAAAATGATTACAAGGTCTGTTGGTCACGTTTGTGCTCGTGGGGGATTATTGTTGTCGCATTATTCAATTCGAGAGGTTAATTCGTGCAACCTGTTCTACACGTCCTAAATCTTGTCTGGTATTTTTCTCACATCTCTTGCATCATATAAGGTCTAAATAAAATAATAGAATCGAACCATGCATACGCTTTGAATTATTTGAGAATTAAACCTTAAAAATGTGTTAAAACTCTAAATAATTGTGTACGAAATTTCTGGGTGTGAGGCTTAATTTTTCTGAGCTCTATACGATCCATATAATCTGGGAAAAATAGTGGTTCGAATTTTAGAAGCTTAAAAATGTCGTGGTGGATTTAATTGTATAACCGGATTTATTGGAAATTAAAGAAAAGAAAGAAAATAAAATAAAACCCTAATGAAATCGATTAGGGTTAGGGTTTATGACATGAAATCTGGTTATTAATGATTGTTTAAGGTTGTTGGTAATCATGGGGTAATGATTTGGAATTGATATTAGGGTTTTGGTGGTTTTTTTATTTACCGATTTGTAAATAAAAATATAAGGGGGTGTTTTGTAATTTTTAAAACTCATGGGATATTTTTATAAATTATTTTGGACCATTTATATTTCGTATAAAATATTAAATGAGGGCCTCATATGTAAATTTTGTATTTAAGGGGTTTAAAGAGTAAATATATATAATTATAATTCCGAATTGAAATTAATTTAAATCAAGGGACTAAAAATGTAATTTCTGGAAACTTGAAGTTATTTTCGGTAAATAATAATATTAAGAGTGTATTTTGTAAATTTGATTAATTACGGGCTCAACGTGTAATTGTTATGGAATTATGATTTAATTATTAAGTTTTCTAAACTATAGGGACTAAATGTGTAATTAAGTGAAACTAAAGGGTTATTTCGTACCATACATTAATTTGGAAGGTATATTCTGTAAATGATTAAATATAAGGATTAGTAGTGTAATTAAGGATATAATAAGGGTTAAATTGTAAATTATGTAACCTTAGGGTTTATTTTGGTAACTTTAATAAATAAAGGGTGTAAAGTGTAAAATATGAAATCTTATGGACAAAAAAAGTAATTCTGAATAAATGATGTATTTGAATGAGTTAATTATGATATTTTCACGTTAAACCTCCATCTTTGATATATTTACAATTATAACCCTGAACTATGAAACTTGTCATAATTAACCCTGAATTGTATAACTTGTCAAAATGAACATGACTTCCATAATAAGCCTACATTAATGACTTAACTTGAATTATATCACTTGAATCTTGCTAAGTATGGAAACTTACTAATTCTGGAAACCTGCTAAAAACATAAAGTCACTTATAATGAGAAGATAACTTAAACCCCTTTCGTATTTCTGTCTTCTACTCCTTAGGTTCGAGGAGGGAGTGATTTGACTTCCTGTCAGTCTTTTCTATTTTGTGTGCTTGCATTGGAATAAGGTACGGATATTCTGCCCTTTTCAGTAAGGGGCCTTCGTTCTCTTGATTTATTAGATTCGTTTAAGATTTCCTGAACCATTGCTCTGTATCCCTTGTATTGTGAACCTTGATCTGTGTACTTACTCTTGGACCTTTTGTTGAACCCTTGCCTTGATCTTTGATTTATACCTTGTTCTGAACCTTGCCATGAACCTTGATATGAACCCTGCCATAAAACCTTGACTTGAACCTTGATATTTTTGATATTATAACTGGATGAGAAAATCTTTTTAATTAATTATGAAAATGTTTTAAGAAACTATTTGTAAGACTATCTTTACAGAAATCATTTTTAAAGGACCTTCTTATTGAAAACCGTTTTAAGATTTCTTTTATGGAAACCAGTACTTAAGAATTATTGTAACACCTATGATATGGACTTTAAATATAAACTGTTAAAGTGAGCTTTTATTATGAACCTTTGAACAAACTGAGATTGACCTTCCTGATATTGACCTTCCTGATATTGACCTCCCTGATATTGACCTCCCTGATATTGAACCTTTGGACTACCTGATATGGAACCCTCTGATATGAACCTTCTGATCTCCTGTCTTGAACCCTGATATGGAACTTGATTCTGAACAACTGGATACTTGACACCTGACACTTAATACTTGATATCTGATACTTGACACCTGACACTTGATACTTGACACCTGATACTTGACACCTGACACTTGATACTTGATACTTAACCTTGACCCACAGTTTGATATTACGAGCCACCCACCAGGCATGAGGTGTTCATGTCCTTGTCATTGATGCATCGATGACTTGACTCTAGGGTAGGAGAGAGATGTCCTATCCCGTCCCTGACTTGATTATATGGTGTGTATTGGTAGACTCTGGCCACCTGGGGCGTATGGATGCATCCTACACTTGACCTGATCTGTTTATATTACTTGTTATATCTGGTGACTGATGGTGTGTGCGATGCACGTCTTTCACATCCTGGGAGCCCGCGACTCCACCCCTGAGAGGTAGCCCCTCACCCTGTATTTGGTACCGAGGTCTCCCCTCCGTACACCCTGATTACTGGACTTGATATGATTTCTGTTTTCTGGGCTCGTAGTGGATTTCTGTTACCCTTATACTTTACCTGTACTACTTACCTGCTAAACCCTTGACATCACTTATCTTTCATTACTGTTACATTATACTTGCACATTATTTCCGACGGTTCGTATTTCTTTTCTTATTCATTATTCTGTATTATTGCTTGTTTCTGTTATATCTGTTCACTGAGCTCTCGTAGCTCAGCCGCATTTCTTTTCCTGCGGCAGGTACTTTTAAGCTAGGAGCTGGGTTTTAGCTTGGGATGAGAGCAACTTGTGTGAAGTTTAGACCTTGTCATTCTAGTGTGACCATTTGGATATTATTTCTGTTATGCCATTGTTTGGGCATTTTGGATTCTGTTTTGTACTTCGTTATTTCTGTCTTGCACTTGATATAAGTCGTGTTGACTTATTTTCCTTTGGATTTTAATGTTAAGGCTTCCGCTATTTTATTTCTTGAATGCTTGTATCTGATATGAAACCATGTACTTGTGACACCTTTACCCTTGTCGGGTTGGGGTGTTACAATTTATGGTATCAGAGCTAAGGCTTCAGAAACCCTTAGAGCTTAGGCTTGACCTGTGAGGATTGGGTAGACATTAGGTTTCCGCACGCGCACTCTCTTTTCCTGTTATTCAAAATCAAAAAAAATATGATGTTAAATCACATGTGATAGTTTCTACTACTATTTAAAATATAAATATCACATGTGATTATTCAAAAGCAAAAAAAGATGGTATTAAATCACATGTGATTTCATAGGATATCATATGTGATATATAATAGGTCAATATTCTTGTAAGATCAAATACAACAAAAATCAAGCGTAAACTTTGTTTTGTTTAAACACACTTCACACTTGAAATGATCACAAAAACCTCTCCATTTTGACACTTCTTAATAGCCTAAATGCCAAAACAAAACACAAGTAACATTGTCAAAGAAACAGCTAACTAGAAATAAGGGTTCTTTTCCACTTCACAGTGAAAATTTATAATAAGAGCAAATATTTTCATTATGTGGAATATGAAATTTAATTTAAAATATTAAAGCATTCCATAAATTTATCTATTTACGCCTTGAAAATTTTACTTAACTCTGTAAAAGGATTGGTGTGAGGATACAATCTAGCCAAAGTTCAAACCATACTAGTTCCTTTCAAGAAATAAACTAACCCACCAAAATTATATTACGAAACTGAAGATTTCAAGTCATGAGTGCAACATACATGAATCCACATTAAGCTAGATAGAAAAAAACATAACAAAAAATCCTTCAAAATAACTATCCTCAATATATCACAAGTGATATAACATTAAGTTAACATATAGCCATTTATCACAAGTGATAAAACAATAAGGTAACAATAGCCATTTTAATTGTAAATACCAGTGATATTTTGATAAATCATCAAGTTAAGAATATCATTTTTAACTATAAACACAGTGGTATTTTATTGATTTATCACAAGTGATAAAACATAATTTAAGAAAACGCATTTGATAATACAATAAATGAAAATACTAGTTACATCATCATCATTGCATCCTCTTTCCTCAAAATCATACTCATCATCTAAACTTTGTTCTTCTCTGATCATACCCTCTTTGCTTTCCACCCTTTTATCTTTGAACGTGTAGCTCAACATCTGATATAACTCAACTAACCTCTCAACATTTGGAAACTTCAACACCCCTTTTCTAAGTGTGTCTGCAAAATCCATTTTCTCTTGATATACCTAAAATTTTACTCATCTTCTGATAGAATCCTGCAATTCAAATAGAAAAATCAAAAAGAATTATCACTTGTGATATCGTAAACGCAAAGGAACAATTTTATCATATATTATATTATCACCTGTTATTTTATACATCACAACTTCTTATTTAAAAGACATAATATAAGATGAAGTAACATGAAAATTGGAGTCTGGGTTTACACAGTTGATATAATATTCGGATTGATGTATTTTAGAAATATAAACAACTAATTCCTGGCCGATACCAGTCTTAGCCTAGCTTGGTCCTTGTCCTTAACCAAGCTAAGATACGGTAGATTACACTTATACCAGCATGTAAACTAAAAGAAAACAATATCAATTCATAGATTAATCCTCCCACCTACTGACTTTGTCAAACTAGTTTATATATGTGTGGTTTTGGAACATGGATCTCATTTGGTCCACACATAGTGAATATCAATTCCAGTAGGCATTGCATAGTACAATGAAGAAAGAAATTTACCACTTGTTTATATCATTGGACTCTTTATTAACAAGAGCAAATGTCTCAAAAATAAGTGAATAAGTACCTCTCCGTCTGAAGCAACACAAGTATCAGTTGTAGATGTTACACGACGCGGTACTCGCCATGATTTTCCTACGATCTGCACCAAAACATAGTAAAAAATAATATCAAATCTTTGTGCATTTTGTGAATGGTTATGCTGATACATGACTCTTTACATACATAACATACAATTCCCTACCTCTCTTTATCACAGTATATAAATTCAATAAATAAAAGTGGTACTGCGCAAATTCATATTTTATATCGATACTTTTAGCTTCACAACTTTAAATATTATCTACATGAATACTTTATCGCAAAACTAATGTTCATTTAGTCCCAAACATTGTCACAATACTTATATTATCATATACATTTCACATTTGATCTAAACTAGAGCTACTACTGGGAAAAATACTTTAATTATGAGTTTATGACCTGATATGAAGTACCTTCGCTACATATTAATAATATATTCTTATACAAATTAACAAGCCATGTTGGAATACTTGTATACCATAAACATCTCACAATTTATCT
This sequence comes from Artemisia tridentata subsp. tridentata, assembly GCA_021014915.2. Classification (NCBI taxonomy): domain Eukaryota; kingdom Viridiplantae; phylum Streptophyta; class Magnoliopsida; order Asterales; family Asteraceae; genus Artemisia; species Artemisia tridentata. The sequence continues at coordinate 268,187,330 of CP139508.1, forward strand.
AGCCTAAAGTTACTACCCAAACACGACCCTTATTACGACGAATATCAAGTTCTTTCACTACAAATTAATGTACTCATAAAAATCAATAACATTACATAAAATGCTGGTTAAAAAAATGAATCAACCAACACAATATACACCACAAAACACAATGAAAATCATTAACATCACAAACAATAAATAAGGAAAGCGAGAATCACTGAGCTAACGATGTCAACTCTACGCCCAAAATACCTAACATCCCTTTACCTTCGCATGTATACACTATATACCAAAAAATAACCACAACATTATTACGACAACATACATCTTCAATTCAACAAAATCATGAATATTTGATTGTAAACTGTACCTTTAAGGCTTCAATCGTATTTTGAATCGGATGTCGAATCGGTTTGTTTTGAGCCGTAAATTTTACTAGTGCTCCCATGTTATTTGTGATTTAATTTGTGTATTATATTCATAATAGAAGTAGAATCTCATAACACCAAGGTTGCAAAAATCACGAATCGGTAGTTGGGCGGTCGACCACCTTGTAGCTTGTAATCGGTCTAGGCGGGATTAATCAGTGATTAATCGGATTGGCATTACTGACAAATTTTAGTTATTTCCGGCAAGTTTTGTGTATTTCCGGTGAGTTTTATGTATTTTTGGCATGGTATTTTCTAAAAAACAACTTGTAATAGACTTAAACAGTTACTATAAGTGATCAAAATAAGTTTACAGTGAGTTTTGGGTACTTCCGGCAAGATTTATAGGTTTCCGGCAAGTTTGACCACCATTGACCGCCGTTGACCACAGTTGACCTATTTGTTTGACCCAGTTACATAAATCGACAAGGTCGTTTGACCACCATTGACCGCCGTTAAAACCAGATCTTGAACGGATATTGAAGAAGATCATTTTGCACCCTGTATTTTTTAGAAATATGTATATCAACGCTAGATTCATCCATTGTATCATGATTTGATGTAATTTTACGGTTCAGTTTTGTTTTTTTGTTGATCTAGGGCTTGTAATTTGACCGGAAATGCTACCGTGTGTTTTTGTTTGTGTTTGGTGTGTGAAGTTATGAGGAGAGAATGATCTAATCGTTGTTGTTTGTGTTGTAATTTTACCAAACTGCCCATTCGTATTTTTTTAATTAGTAAATGTTTTTAATCTTAGCCATAGATCAAATTTAAATGGATGGTGGGGATGCGTCCCTCGGTATGTAAGCTTTGTTTGGTATGCAAAATAACTCCCCTCATATATATATATATATATATATATATATATATATATATATATATATATATATATATATATATATATATATATATATATATATATATAACATATATATAACTAGAGGTGTACGACGTCATCAATGACATGGAAGTCCACCTAATCATAGATTAAAGCCAAGACATCACAATTAAAGCCACTTAAGCATTCTTTTGCTTTGTGAAATCCGGATTTAATTTGTTCAAAAATACATAGGCATAGATTCGAACAGGGTTGTGAGTAAGTGCTAATCACATGTTAACCACTGCACCAACACAATGTTTTGTATTTATTCTACAAACTAAAAACTATAAACGCAAGGAAGGATAGAAAGTATTTGGGAAAATTAATCCGAGTACCATACCTATTTCAATTTGATTCATATGAGGATAAGTTTAGAATGTATTGTATGATATCTTTTATCTCCAAAAATAGTTTACAGATATCTATAATTCACACAATTGTAGCACTAATTTTTCACTATATATACATCATTAACCACGCATCTACAAACATATACCTATTTTTAATATACAGAAATCGATCTACATAGCAAACCTAATCAAGTATGCAGCGGCAAAGACGTTCTGAAAGGCTTTCAAAAGCTAGGCAAAACAAAGGTTCTGAAAGTTCTTTGCAAGGTATTGTGTTCTTGAATATTTTGGTTACATATAGTTTTTATTTAATTCATGATACAATGAATGTTGTGCGTCTTATTTTGTGCTTGCATAAATTACATATGTATGCTTTGTATCGTGATACATATTTGTTGTTGTAGATATCCAAGAAGGGAAAAGTACACCACAACATGTAACAAATTTAAAATAGCCTGCATCAGGTACTGTATTGATGATTTGTTTTGCATATGTTGTTTGTTAAATAAATTAGTTAATATAATAGGGTTTATTGATCTTGCGTTAATACCATTGTTCAATGAGTTGAGACATATGTTTGTTTATAATTGCAGTATTGAAAGCTTTGAAAAAGAAAACTACTACAATGGATGCAACCATGCAGCCACAAGGTATTGTGCTTTTAAATTGTTTTTATCATACTTTTAATATTGACATTCTTTAGTTAATTATGTTGATGATGTGTGTTAAATAAACAAACTGATATTCTTTGTTTCATAGTTTATATCATTGTGTTAAATTGCTGATCAATGTTTAAATAATTGTTTCAGGTTTTTTTTTTGGTAAAGGGGAGTAATCCTGCACCCTGGTAAATAGATAATCCAAAAAAACGTTTAAGTACAAAGGATATGGGTGAAGTCCCATATCTCAGCCCGTTACATAGGCACTTACAAGCCATTATATAAGAATGACAAACCATTCTTATAACTTACACAATAACTAAACAAAAGGAACTACCAAAATGATTAAAAATACATAGGACAATACAAAACTACTCAGGTAAAGCACATGAGTCTTCGAAATCATTATGGCATTCCACTTGCAATTCCATTCCAAATAGGGTTACAACCCTAAATTCCAAGAAACCGAATACGAAGGTTTTTGAACAAGGATACCCACAAACTTGACTTCCATTAGACTGATTTGAAACTTCGAGAGAAGACCCCGACACTTCACCTCAGCCCCAACCAATCTCGATCCACTGCTACTGCTATTATAAGTTCACAAAAATAATAACCTAGATAGGAGTTTAACATGGCGCGATATGGATCCAAGAAAAAGAGAATAAGGTTAATGAATAACCCTACCATCCCGAACAAGTAAAATATGGGTGTAGTAATCAGAGTAGTGTACAGCAACTCCAACAGCTCGCCACCCAGCAAAACAGGTCCCAAAAGATTCAAATACCCACCACCAAGGTCTTTGAACCATACGAACAACAGCTCACATGATCACTTGAAGGGTAATAAAGAATTGTTATAGCAACTCCTATCTAAACCCTAGCAATAATCGATGCTCGCCACACTTACAACATAAACGATTACTTACTACCACCACCAGCACGCTCCGCACTACAGTAGTAGCAATGTAACAGTAGCAGAAATCATAGGGTTTTCCAAAACCCTAACTTCCAACACTCATATAGCAGACCAAATAAATGAACAAACCAAAGCACCAGCAGGTCATAAATACGAGTCACGTACAGGTAACAAAACCATGGTCTCATAGGGTTAAAAACCCTAACCAGCAGATAGACAATACCAAGGGTGTTACAAACCCTAACTTCCACGGACAAACTCATTCGACCAGATGCTAAATCAAGTTATAGGGACAACAGTACCCCAGGTCAGAATGAGATAACTGATGCGTGGTTTTGTAACCTTACAACAGGTTTTACCTCTCGAGGGATCTCAAGAGGCTTACAACCCCACCAGGCAGTGTACCTGACCGATGTAGTATAGTGTAGTGGTAAGTACGGGGGATTGATCGTTCTCCACAGGGAATAGTGTTCGTTAGGTATGAAAGGCTACTCTAATTAGGTCTAAGGGTTGAGGAAGATTCTTTTTTATGTTTTTATAATTTTATGAAAGCAAGTAAAATCTCGGTTTTGAAGGAGTGGGCGGAATTAGTTGCTAGTCAACTAACCCAAATTACTACGAATGCAAATAAAATAAATAACTGAAAATAAAATGTGGTGAGAAACTTATGTGTAGAGAAATGTGTTTACTTAGATTTCCTTACTCCCTAACTATCTTTTACCGGTTAATTAGTGTGTATTAGTTGCGTGGATGACGGGTGTATTCCTTAATACCATTCGTGGGGTGGCGTACTTACTTCCCCAACTCTACAAGCTCCTACTTCACTCCTATGTCGAGCCGGCTAGGAAGCTCCTAACATGGGATCACTAGAATTCGCTTGTGCATTAAATACAACCATAAAAACCTTTAGTACGCATTTGGTTCATGTTTCTTAAGACGTTCAAGCAAGTTACCGAATAGGAAGTTAGCCAGTTTTCTTAAGCCTAACATAGATAAACAATCATCCAATACAACTAATAACACACTAACAACCAATAATCAATAGCTAGGTTTCATTAGATCTAAGCAAACACAAGATAAATTTAGCCTAACATGTTAAACAAAAGACAAGAATAAGATAGAATCAAACAACACATAGACATATTGAATGATTAATTGATAACTTATCTTTCAATGAAACATGGAAGATCTCAAGGCAAAAAGCCCTAAAAAAGTAGCTAAAATCGTCTTAGGGTTTTCTCCCAAAATTCCACACACTAAGCTCTCTCTAATGACAAAAAATTAGAAAACTATATATAGATTTTTGGATCTGACGGCGTCACCTTATGGAGTGTGACGCCGTCACCTCGCCGCTTTTAGGGTTCCCGGATGACCTTCTTGACGCCGTCCCTCTTTAGCTCTTCCAAAATCCATTCTGGCTTATCAAGGCTTGACGCCGTCGAACCATGAACGTGACGCCGTCCCCTTATGATTTAAGCCGTGACGCCCTTGATCAAGTTAAAGCGTGACGCCGTCAGAATTCACATGCTATTTTCACTGGCCCGTCATGAATAAATTTCATGTCCAACTTTTCTTGCCAAGGCATGACGCCGTCTAGAGTAAATCTTGACGCCGTCAAGAGTAACTTTTAGCCGATTCTTGAGACTTTGCCGTTTTCTTCACTTTAATGCTCCAAAAACGTCCAAAATGCCTCCTTTTCCAGATTTCTCCTCAAAAGTACCTAAAATGACAAAAGGAACGATTTAGGGCAATATTTGATCAAATAAATACGATTTAAGGCTTAAATGACCCCTTAAAAGCGGTACACTTTTCGCTTCATCAAATACCCTTACACTTGAGGTTTGCTTGTCCTCAAGCAAATGTGCTTTTATTCTAATTAAAATACAAGTTATGGGTCATTTAATGTAAACATAAAAGTAATTACAACAAATAATCGTTCCACTTCAATCATAATAAGCACGGAGATTACAAACTAGCACCTCACAAGTAGTGTTTAGATACTCACATCTCTCAAGTGTCATCAAAATAAATCTCATAAATGAAAACGGATAATATCTCTCACTACCTGTCATAGCAAATAGATTACCATAGGCTTGGGAAAGGATCGAAAACCTCCTCCACTAGGCGTAAGCACCTAAGATAAACTATCAAAGAGGGCTTTTAAATGGGTTATAACGTCAGGTGTAGGGAAAAGGAAAAACACGGTTTTGTTGGATACGGGATATTTTACTGGTGGCGAGTTAAAGATCTTGATCAATTACATGTACTATACAATGTTGCTAAGCCAAGACTAGACTCGATCTTAAGCTAGAAACGAAATAACAAAATAACAAAAATATAAAACAAACATAAAATGAAACGGGATGGTAGTCCGTATGTTTTTTCTATTTTTCATTTTCTCATTTTTTTTTTGTGTTTTTCTTGATTTTTTTTTTTTTTTTTTTTTTTTTTTTTTTAAGATACACTTTTACCCTACCATCCAAAATAATACATCATAGGGGCGTTGCATTCCCCTTACACTTGAACTTTTACATAACTTTACAAATACTAATTCTAATGACTCGAATTAAGATAATTGAAAAACTTGGAGTACTTTTAAAATATTTAGCACATATGGGGGTAATAAATGATGTTCTTCCCCATTACTCCGTTACACTAGTACTTTACCCATGAGTCCCAATCGTCCCAAAACAATATGTACAAGGATATGACTCGACTTAGCAACCATGTAATCAACTAGATAATTAACTTGGGTTTAAACAAATGTTGTCACAATAATGCACTAAAAATGAGTGCATACAAGGTAGGCTAAGGCGATTTGGGTGTACATTTTAGTGGGGTGTAACAAATTCTTCCTTTAAGTAAAATGCTTAAAGGTCGAAACGAAAAGATAGGCTCTGAGGGGTGTACTAGGGGTATCGTGTACTAAAAATGAGTACAACGCAAAGGGTGTGGGAGAATTACTTGACCAATGTAGCCAACGTAATTATAACAAAATCACAGGTGTAAAACAATGGGTTAATCCTAATGCCTCTTATCATGTAGTAAATCTAACTACACGAATGTAGTCTCACTTGTGGCCTTGGAATGGTCCTAACGCAAGTTCTAGAATCTAAGTGCTACCGGTACACACATCATAGCATAAATGCTTTTCCTACCAATTCTAGGGGCGAACCTCACATATTTGGGGGTGTAAAATTTTTTAGTGGTACGGTTTTGTGCTAGTCATATAACTCCTATCCATGAGACGCTCATTAAGATCAAAGTTTCACTCCTATATGTTGTAAAAAAATTTAAATTTGGCACTAAAATTACCTTAACAAGTATTTCTCTCAGTTTTATTACACATCTACCATCAAACAAACAAAAATCAAGCGCAATTGTATTCTCTAAAATCGTACTTTTACCCTCCCCTTACACTTAAGATGAACATTGTCCCCAATGTTCAAATAATAAGATGTAAAAGCAAAAAGTAAAATAATGAAATCAAATACTCCCCTGATTCGCTCGGTGGATAATGAAATTACACGGTTAGATCTTCCTCCAAAGAGAATGTTGAAGCTCCATGACTAATGCATCGCCACAAGCTTGATCCAAAAACATTTCCTTGTCCAAAATAACCTGTTAAACCTGAGAAAACAAACACGAAAACCTGCATAACATCGGCGGGATAAAATCTATATATAAGGATATAATGCTTGTGGAATGATAATTTTGCAGATTCCTGGAGATTATAAGTTGGAGATTTTAATAAAAACTTTTTATGAAAACAAAACTTTCAAAAATTTCTGGAAATTAAATCTGACGCCGTCAGGTTATAACCCCTGACGCCGTCAGAAATGACCTGACAAAAATTTTCATTTTAAGTTTTCGGAAAATTTCTAGAAAAACCTTTACCTTACTTCCTGGAAATCCTGCAAAACATCATTATGACTCGATACAAGCATTTGACTCAAACAAATACTAATATGTATGCTAATTTATTATTATTACGATTCATGTTCATTTGTGTTCTAATAAACCGATTTAGATTTCCCTTACACTTATCTTTTGCAAAATACCTTTATATGTAGTTAAGACGAAGTTAAAAACAACATAAAGCATTTTCACAAATTAGTTTTGAACATGAATCAATAATAATAAAAATTAAACACACATACGGAAAATAAAATCAAACAAACAAATAAATAAACACACAAAGCAAATAAAACAAATAAAGCTTGGGTTGCCTCCCAAGAAGCGCTTTTCTTTATTAACGAGTCTTGTAGCTAGACTCAAAGTCACGGGGTCTACGTTTTTCCGTTTTGCTTCTCAATTGCCCCTCTAATCATCCTAACAACCTCCATATCAATTTTGTATTTAGGTCCAAGGTTTAAGCAATCTTTATAATAAAGGCTTCTCTTATTCCAAACATGGTCCATGCCTTTTTCTTTATCCTCTTCATTGATGTCCTCAATCGCACCAATGTTGTCCATGTCAAATCGAGGCACAAAACGAAACTCATTAACCCGATAAGGCATCCTATATGTGATCCTATCTATGTGATTAGAAAACTGAACCGTGCCTTTCAAACGGTCATACCTTAAATTGGATGCTTCGATAAATGGCTTACCTAACACAACGCGAGATAGGCGGCAGTCAACAACACTTGCCATATCTTCTAAAATCATGAAGTTGGTGATAAAGGTAAAGTTCCCAACAAGGATATGTATATCCTTAATCCTTCCAACGAAGTTGCAAACTCCGCCTGGACACTTGGGGTCCATCCTAGGCTCAAGTGGTGTGTTTATGATTTGGCTATAAAGGCCTGAGGACATAACGTTGATTGGGGATTCACAGTCAATGTAAGCATGCTCAACGTATTGGTACCCAATCATACATGGTATCTTCACATTCCCGGGATCACCTCTCTTAATCTTTGGGTCAATTCTAACAAAAGGTGGTCGAGGGTTATCAACTAGGTTGTTATAGTAAGCAATCTCCTTCTTAGTGGGGTATTCATTGAAACAATCATCCAACCTAGGATCTACCTTTACTTCCTCAATTTTCTCAATCAACTTATCAACCGTAAGATTATTACGTTCTAAGTAATTATCTGAGTATATGGCGGTCCCTAAGTTGTTCAAGGCATAATCAAGCTCTATATCAATCATTCTACTGAGCTCCCTGAGCTCACTAATCTCATTCTCAAGTTGGCTACGCAACAAAGCCACTTCGCCAGGTGTAAGGGGTGGATTCGCGTTTTCCATAATGGCAAACTGAATAGTTAATGAAAATCTGTTACGAACAAAAGCACAAAGAAAATAGATAGACTAAAGAAAACCTAGAAAAATAAAACAAAAATCTCACTAGAAAGGAATCTAGTGAGTAGACCTAATAGAAATAAAAATTCAACCTAAACAATAACTATTCCCCGGCAGCGGCGCCAAAAACTTGATGCGTGGTTTTGTAACCTTACAACAGGTTTTACCTCTCGAGGGATCTCAAGAGGCTTACAACCCCACCAGGCAGTGTACCTGACCGATGTAGTATAGTGTAGTGGTAAGTACGGGGGATTGATCGTTCTCCACAGGGAATAGTGTTCGTTAGGTATGAAAGGCTACTCTAATTAGGTCTAAGGGTTGAGGAAGATTCTTTTTTATGTTTTTATAATTTTATGAAAGCAAGTAAAATCTCGGTTTTGAAGGAGTGGGCGGAATTAGTTGCTAGTCAACTAACCCAAATTACTACGAATGCAAATAAAATAAATAACTGAAAATAAAATGTGGTGAGAAACTTATGTGTAGAGAAATGTGTTTACTTAGATTTCCTTACTCCCTAACTATCTTTTACCGGTTAATTAGTGTGTATTAGTTGCGTGGATGACGGGTGTATTCCTTAATACCATTCGTGGGGTGGCGTACTTACTTCCCCAACTCTACAAGCTCCTACTTCACTCCTATGTCGAGCCGGCTAGGAAGCTCCTAACATGGGATCACTAGAATTCGCTTGTGCATTAAATACAACCATAAAAACCTTTAGTACGCATTTGGTTCATGTTTCTTAAGACGTTCAAGCAAGTTACCGAATAGGAAGTTAGCCAGTTTTCTTAAGCCTAACATAGATAAACAATCATCCAATACAACTAATAACACACTAACAACCAATAATCAATAGCTAGGTTTCATTAGATCTAAGCAAACACAAGATAAATTTAGCCTAACATGTTAAACAAAAGACAAGAATAAGATAGAATCAAACAACACATAGACATATTGAATGATTAATTGATAACTTATCTTTCAATGAAACATGGAAGATCTCAAGGCAAAAAGCCCTGAAAAAGTAGCTAAATTCGTCTTAGGGTTTTCTCCCAAAATTCCACACACTAAGCTCTCTCTAATGACAAAAAATTAGAAAACTATATATAGATTTTTGGATCTGACGGCGTCACCTTATGGAGTATGACGCCGTCACCTCGCCGCTTTTAGGGTTCCCGGATGACCTTCTTGACGCCGTCCCTCTTTAGCTCTTCCAAAATCCATTCTGGCTTATCAAGGCTTGACGCCGTCGAACCATGAACGTGACGCCGTCCCATTATGATTTTAGTCGTGACGCCCTTGATCAAGTTAAAGCGTGACGCCGTCAGAATTCACATGCTATTTTCACTGGCCCGTCATGAGTAAATTTCATGTCCAACTTTTCTTGCCAAGGCATGACGCCGTCTAGAGTAAATCTTGACGCCGTCAAGAGTAACTTTTAGCCGATTCTTGAGACTTTGCCGTTTTCTTCACTTTAATGCTCCAAAAACATCCAAAATGCCTCCTTTTCCAGATTTCTCCTCAAAAGTACCTAAAATGACAAAAGGAACGATTTAGGGCAATATTTGATCAAATAAATACGATTTAAGGCTTAAATGACCCCTTAAAAGCGGTACACTTTTCGCTTCATCAATAACGAGGCATAAAGGGATAAAAATCCCAGTACCCATAAAACTATCACAGACCAACAAATGAACAAAACAATACCGGTCTATGACGTGTAAGGTGTTTGAACAAGATCCCTACAAACTTGACTTACAACTCTCTCCAAAACCCACGTACCAAAACTGACCTCAGATTAGAACATGTAGTCACCAACAAAACCCTAAAAGGGTTAGCTTTCAGATCGAAAAATCAAAGCCCAAAAAGGACTTGTACTCGTGAAGCACCACACCAAAACACCAGATCGAATTTAGAAGAAAGAATCGAATTAATAATAAACTTATTAAACCGACATGAGATAAGCTTGGACTAAATAGACGATCAAAGCAGTCCAAACCCTAAACAAACAAATTAAAACAACCAGGATAATCCGATTGTAATAATGGGTTGTTAGGGTTTCGACCATGTAAAGGGACGATCAAAATAATGAAGAAAACATGATAATAACCTCCCCTCAACCCTAATAAACCAGATTCTACGTAGTTAATTCAATAATCTTAAAAGAGATTAACGAAAAAACTGAATGAATGGGAAGAATTAGGCCGGATTTATTAGGGGAGGAGGGGGAGTCAGAAATCGCCCTTAGAGAGAGAGAAAACTAGGGTTATCTAATTGTTTCAGGTTCAAAAGCTGTGAAGAAGTAAACTACTACTATGGATGCCATCAGGTTTGAAAGTGACACACCATCAAGGCAGTCACAAGGTATTATATTTTAAAAGTATTATGACAATATTTGTGTTATAGATTTTGTGGTTTTTAATTTAATATTGATTCTTAATACAATGATATTGTCTGATTGATAGCTTATATGATTGTGTTAAACGGATGTTGTACGAGTTATAATAAAGATGTTTTTGAATTTGTAGATGTGAAGACTATCAAAAATAAAGCAGGCTCAATGGATGGGATCATGATTGGAAGTTACACACCAGTTACGCAACCAAAATGTATTATGTTTTTACTTTAGTATGATAATGGCTTTGATTTTCAATTTAATTTTACTGGCATATAACGTTTTATTTTTTCCATCAGTGAGATCTTCAAAACCTAAAAGTACAACAACAGATGCGAGCATGTTTGAAAGTGATACACCAATAAAGCAGCAACAAGGTATTTGGTTTAAAATTATTATGGTAATGGTCCATATATGTAAAAGTTTAAGTACAATGAGTAAACACATATATACTTTAATATTTGTACCAGTTAAGGGTCCTACAAAGAAAGCAACTGCAATGGTTGCAACCATGATTGAGGATGGCACATCAAAAACACATCGTCAAGGTATTATGGTTTAAAAGTATTGAATGAGCATATGATTAATTCTATAGTTTATTTACATATATGTTTTTTGAATACTCAGGTACTGAACCTCCCAATAATAGAACAACTAAAACAGTGACAACCATGTTTACAGATGACACACCAAGCAGAAAACCGCAAGGTATTATAGTTTGAGATTAATCCAAATAATTTGTCTACAATGTGTGTATATTGTGTAATTGGTTTCATTACTGCTCAATGGATTAAGACTTATACATGTATAAATTTATTGCAGTTAGAGGTCCCAAAAAGAAATTATCAACAATGGATACGTCCACAATTGAAATTGACTCATCAATAACTCAACCACATGGTAATATTTTTTTAATCTATCCTGTTATAAGTATGTCCAGTTTTTTAATCATGTATAAGATAATATAAATCTACATCATGAGTTGAAGAAGTATGACATACATTATTTCAAACTTTGCTATCTTAATGTTTGAATGACATCATCTTAATAATAAGATAAAATATTTTAAAAATGTTATTAGGGAAATCAACCTCAATGATTGAATCGAAAAGGATGGCATACATCAGAAAATAACAAAAAGATTTGAGAAGTCCACCAACAGGTATTATTGTTATTAATTAATTTATTTTCCAATGGTTATAAAATTGAAAATATAATAGTGTAAGAATAATATACTGATTAACTTAAAGGAGCCATTAATACACGTCCAAAAAGAAATTTTGGATACCAGACAATGTCTTTGGATACACATTTAGATCGGGAGAATGCTAAAATTGGTAATTCCAACTTTGTTTATGTGCCATCAATTAGTTTCATTATTATTAAGTACCTGTAACTTATTTTAAAATTTTATTTAATAAAAATTTAAAAAATGATATAGGGTTAATGACACGGGGTGGAAAAACTTCAAAAGTTCATTAATCTAATTTAAGCAGCTCCTCAACAGGTAATTTGGTCATAAATTATTGAGTGTATATTTTTGTTAACTTTCATTATATCACAACAATATATTGATGATTTTACAGGTGTTAATGGATATAAAAATAAATCCATAGGGATGCATACATCTACTTCTGGATCTGCTTCTTCAGGTATTTTGTTAACGAAATAATAAATGGACATTTTTTATTTTACATGATTTGATAAATTGCCAACTAAGATTATATTTGAATATATGTAGGAATAACTTCCCGTCAAAGGAAAAGCACTGGAAGCAATATGTCCAGTTTTGGAAGTCATTCACGAGGTTTGGCTAGAATTTATTATTCAAAACATATATCTTTTTAGTTCAGTTAATAGCAAGACTATGTGTATAATTTGACAGGACTAAACATAAAGGAGCTCAAATTAACACCAATTGAAGATATCAATCCTATGGTTGTTATTATTGCAATAAAAGGAAGGTGCATCTCTATTTGGCATTCTCACAAACTAAATGAAGAACACTATCCATACAGTCTTGATTGTGTTTTTCAAGATGAAGAAGTATATTTAATTTACTTACTAATTATATATGGTTGTACATATTTAGTAAAGACACTAGTAATAACAAGTGTTGCAACAGTCTAACCGTATTCAGGTTTACATCAAAAAAGAATTGATGTTTAAATTTGAACCACTGCTGCAAGAGGGTCAATGTTATATAATTTCCAACTTTGGAGTAGTAGAAAATGGTGGAAGGTTGCCACTGTTACCACACATGTATAAAATTTCCTTTTATAATGGGACGGATGTGACCAGAGTTGAACACATAGATGACAACTTTCTTGGCTTCATTAATGAACCATTCTGCCGCATATTGGACACTAACAATGGGTACCATGAGCATGACTATGTTGGTATGTATATCTAATAAACATATATATTGTAAATGTAAAAATATACTCCCTCCGTCTCAAAATAAGTGTCTAGTTTGCTAGTTAGTTTTATATCATCTGCCGTTAAAAAAAAAAAAACTGGTTCAACTTTAACCTTAAATATTATTTTTTTGTATTATATAATACTTGTGAAAAATTATACCAATGAAAAATACATTTAAACCCAATCCATTCATATATTTTGCATCAAATATTATATAACATCCGAAAAAAATAGACGATGTCAAAGTTGAACCAGTTTGACTCTGAAAAGTCAAACTGGACATTTATTTTAGGACGGAGGTAGTAATTTATTATAGGGCAATTATCCATTTTTTTCCGGCAGATGTTATCGGAACTGTCGTAGCTATTGGAAATATTGTATCCGTCAATAGCGCAGGTGACCGAAAGAATCGTAGGACAATTGTCATAGAAGATGCCGAATGAGTTCATTAACTTAAATTTAATTATAATTAATATAAAAAAATGTACAACTGTAATCATATGTTGAGAACACAATATGCAGATCTTTCAGGCTTGATGTTACCTTTTGGGACAAATGGGCGTTGATGTGGAATGAATACCAAGATAAGCTTGATAAACTTGGTCATATAGACTTTCTATTGATGATGGGGAAAGTAAAATACTGGGATAGTAAGTTTTGTAAACCTTTAATTCAATTTGTGTTAGAGTTACCGCAATACTTAAATGATATTATATAATGAAATTTACTTGCTCTTACACATAATGCATACAAGCCATCAATCCATAATGCTTTATTCGGTTCAAGGATATTTATAAACAGAGATATACCTTAGTTATTGGCTTTTTGGAAAAGGTAATAACTAATATAAGTGCAAATAACAAATAAGTAAATTTAGTCCAAATTTTTTTCAAAATCTAATGTTTACATGACACAGTTATGAAGAAAAAGAGGGATATGATGCAAGTGGATTCAAAATTGAAGCCTACAATCAGGCAACGCATGTTGTTACCCCTGCCGAGTTTATGCACGATTGTGTAAAAAGATTGGTTGGAATGATTCGTAACATTGATCCGGTCAGAAAGCGTTATCAATGTTTTCATATAGTATATTAATTAATTTTGTACAGTAAATTAAGACATTTGCATAAATAAATTTAAAATTAAATTGCAGGGTACATGTTGTGTTGTGTATGCAACAGTGCATAGCATACAATATGATAGTGGTTGGGCTTATACAGGATGCAGATCATGCAACACTAGAGTCACACCAATTGCATCTAAAGGAATAACAACTTCCAAAAACAAGAATCAATTGTGGTACTGCAAGAAACATGGAGAAACATATGCAGTTGCATCTAGGTACAAAAAAAAAACTCTATTAACATAAATAATTCAATCTGTTGTACCAAAGAGTATCACCCAATCCTAATTTACATTTATTTACATTTGTAGGTTCAAGATCATTGTTCGTATATTCGATGATAGTGGTTCTGCCCAGGTTATTCTATTTGATAACAATGTGCATAAGATAACAAACTTGTCAGCATGGGAGATCATGCAAGAACAAGGCATGGATACAGATGAATACTTTCCAGATGACCTTAATCAGATTATCGGAAAATAATATCTATTCAAAACAAAATATACTGAGTTTAACCATAACAATAACAATCATATTTATCGAGCTGAAAAGGTTACTGAAGATGTTGATACAATCAACTACTACAAGAATGGTTTCCTAGACGAAGAGGTTTGATATATTACATTATTAAAAAAATTAAACAATCAAGTATGCTATAATATAATGTTATAATTTTATATAATTTTTTTAAAATATAAGTGGAATACACAATTAAAAAATAGGATTACGAAGATGAGCTTTAAGAGGAGGTAGATGGCCTACATGAATCCAAAGATGAAGATCAAGATGTTGAGAAAGGCGTGCATGATTCTGAAAATGAACTACAAGAAATGCAGGAAGGCCTTGACGATTCCAAAGCTGATGATGAAGAACTGGGAGAAGATATGGATGGTTTCGAAGCAGATAAAGAATAAATGGTAGAAGACCTGGATGATTCTGAAGTTGATGAACAAGAACAGGGAAAAGAACTGGATGTTTTCGAAGCTGATAAAGAAGAAATGGATGAAGACCTACATGGTACGGAAGATGAACAACATATAATTGGCGATGAGCTGCAGGATTCCGAAGATGAGTTACATGATGATGCACATGACTTACATAATTCAAGAGATGTGCTTAAAACGGCATCAACTGAAGTGAATAAGGTATTATTTATTATACTTTGATATACGTCTAAGCACAATTCGTGTTTGAAAATAAAGAACTTAAAAAATGTTATTTAAATTGATTGAACATCATAGGTTGCGTCAAATGACACGGCAATGCCATCCATTGTTGTGAATGAGGTATGACATGCAGGTTTTCTATATACATTCTACGAGTATACAAATTAGACACATAAGTTATATAACTTACTTTTGGTTTTATATTATAGCATGATGAACAAGATAGTCTTTGCCTCACACCTAGAAACACTAAGGTACTAATCATTAGTCTCTTGAAAACATTTATCAATCAACAAAGTAAATTATTGTAATTAATTTTAAACTTTTTTTATAGGATGAAGTAGCTAACATTTCATCAATGCTGGAAACCGAAACAACGTCAACTAATGGTAATGCTACTACAATTAGGCAACCATCTGGAAGAGATAAGAAGAGACAGCGTGAAATGATTAATCTAGGAGATAATGAAACAGAAGAAAAGAGCCCATCAAAGAGGCTGGTGACAGTAAATTTGGAGAAGGATGATTGAAAAAGGCCAAAACTAAATGCGTTTCATATTATTTGAAATCTATTTTCTTTGAAAACTTTATTTGCATTGAACAATTTTTTTTTTTTTTTTTTTTTTTAATTTTGTTAAACAGTTTATACAATAGGTTTTTTTAATTGTTGAATAAATTTTTATTTTTTAAACATAATGTTTTCCTAAGAATAATAGTATTAACCTTTATTCTATTGAATTTTAAACAAACATTATTGAATTTTAACATAACTTTTTGAATTGACAATACAAATTTACATATGCAGTAATGAATAGAACATCCGATATCTGATAATAGACAAAAGATATCTGACGAAAGTAATCACAAACAATATCCAAAAACATGAGAGTGGAATTAAATTCAGGAGTGTTTGGATATGTGTTCCAATCAACTGTATATCCAAGCAAGTGAATCATTGATTCACAAGATATCATAATAATTTTAAAAAATTAAAAAGATATCGATATATTTTTAAAAAATATTATAATCTTTTAAATTCATCATAATTAATTGCATAAAGTTTTTTTTTTTGAAAATAAACAGTTGCCTTTTTTTGTCAATATTTTAAACGATGAGACTTTACAATGTGTATAAATACAAACCTTTAACAAACAACTTCTATCATATTTTCATTCTTTAATTATATTTTGAGTTCAAAGTTCAATGGCTTCATCATCTTCAAATCTTGATTCAAAGAAACAGAAACGTGGAAGAGATACTTCTCCTCCTCCTATTCCTTCCAAATACCAAATCTTTGGCACATCTGAAGCTATTTGGAAAAAATGTAATTCCGGCCAATTTGGAACAGAAAAAAGTTTGATTGAAGTTTATACTAACCGTATCAAAAGGCTAGAAGAAAAGAACAAGGAAGATGAAGCGATTATATTGGCGCATCAGAAGAAGATTGATGATCGTAATAAAGACATAGAAGATAACTGACAGAAAATTGTTGGAGTTTATAAAAGTATTGAAGATAGTTTATTTATATCTTAAAGTTTCATCTATTTAAAATACATGTACTATGAGATTTGACAATATATAATGTTGGAATATGATTGTTTTAAATTATATGTAATGTTTTTTATATTATGTAAATCTTATTTGCAATTTTTACCCATTTTGCAAGTTTGATTCCTGCAAGTTTGATTCAATATCACGTTAGTTTCAAAAGTTATGTAATTTTCTAATGACAAAATATATTACTAATTTAAGAAAATAAAAAAGATATCCAAATAATATTCAAAAATATGCATATCTTGCAAATTCACCAAAATTAATTGCATCCTCTTCAACTTCCACATTATCTCTTTAAATACATGTTAAACGAATTCCATTTCATCTTCCAATCTAAAATATCAGTCATTTATTTGTCTTTGCATTGTATTTTTACGCCTTTCAAGTTACTAAACATGACTTCACATATGAAATGATCCATAAATGATGATTGTGAAGAAAATTCAGTGACAAAAGATTCAAAGTAACACAACTATTTATGCTTCAATTTTTTTTCTTCATATATTTTAAAATCAAATAATTTGATTCAGAAATACATGTTCATGGCAAGAAAATATGTGTTGCAGAAAAGAATGACATGGAAGATTGTAAAACCAAAGGTATGTTGATATTTACCTACTATTTATCCATATATTATAATTATTAATAACATTATTACTCTCTAAATGAATGTTTCATATTCTATGTTATAAGGATTAGAAAGTATGTCATGTTGGTAAGATTGGTGGTGTTCAGAGAAAGTAAAGGTTAAAAGAAAAATGTGGAAAGCGTATGAAGAAAGACAAGAAAAATTGAAAAGGAAAACAAGTGATGTAGCAACCCGTAAAATTTTCTAGTCATTAGTATACGTTAATCTAGTATTAATCCATCGTTACTGATCACTTAACCATTTTTACGAGCCAATTTGAACTTTTTACATATTTATTCAAACATTGTTACGTTAGTTATGAAACATTGGAACGAGCTCACACATGGACCAACGGATAACCCCACACACTCAAGATAAACCCATTGGACATTAACACTATTCATAAACCCAAAAACCATAACCCATTACTATTCATCTAGCCCAAATCTATACTTAGTTTATTTTTCACTTCCAAAACTGTCGACCCAAGTCCTTTAACTTTGCCCTCACCATTCTTGATATTTACGCACAAGTGATATGTATTTTTGCCCCTCCTATTTCTTCATACATCACTCTAAAAGGATGCCAAGTCTCAAGCCTTAATTCGAACCTTTGATCCCTAATTCAAGGCCAAAGTAAAACTACCTCGCCACATTTTAAACCGTATACATATTTTTCTAACTTGACCCATTTTACAATTTAAACGTTTTCCACTATATCCTTTGACTTCTAAATCCTATTTTACTTATGTAAACTCATTTTCTCATACTCCTACCTAATATCACATGTTAAACTTCATTTTTGGACCCATTATTGATTCGTACGAATTATATAAACACCCAAGTGTTGTTCCCTTTCGTTCCTGGCTTCTACGTGACTCCTAGCCCTCCCCTAGACTCTTAAATGCAGGGAATATATCCCTTATCATGTCCCCTCCTGCCATAAATGGATAATGAACCAACTTGCACAAGTTGCTTATATAATGTTCGGTTCATGCATGTATCTTGCATTCACAAACCATACGCAACCCATTTCTGGTTTTCACTCACTCACAAACACTCTCAAACTATCCTAGCATCTCTGGAAATCCATTCGAAGCAAGTTAAACTCGTTTGATAGTTGTTCGAATCCATAATCTCACGTATAAAACAGAGGCAATTCTTGATCATACCAACGTCCAAACTCATTTCTTTGGAGTTTGTAAGTCGTTCACACATCTCTTAACTCGTTTTTACTCATTTTACTTAATGATGCATCATGTTTACCTTATCTCATACGTATATATATATATATATATATATATATATATATATATATATATATATATATATATGTTTCATTTTACGTACGAGTTCATTTATTCATTTCATTATATATACATAAATATGAATGCCTCCTATATAGAAGGCTAAAGTTCATCATATTCATGCATTCGTAATAGCATTTACGCGTTTTAATTCCTTTTCATTCGAGTTCTTTTAATTTCTTTTGCATATCGTTATTCATATCATAAGTAATATCTATAAATTGATCATGTACAAACTCGCTTAGATATAGCCTTGTTAAACTATATATTAAAACATGACATACTAATTTTAATCGTCCTACTAATTCTTGATACTATAGACAATCTAAATCTAGTTTAAAGTTTCCCCTCATTCGACCTAAATACCATTCGAATTGACCCTTTATAAACGCTAGCCGCAACTCTCTCAAACCCTTTTATATTTAACGCTTGGGCCTAAAGCCCAATAAGCTATTTCCAGCTTATTTCAATAAGCTAATCAAACCGACCTTTTTCTTATGTTTTTTCTAATACAAAAATAAGCCCAATCATAGGCCCAATAAGCCTTTAAAACCCACACGTCTAAAACTCTTAACGGGCCAAGTTTTAAACTGTTTAAGGCCCATTTATTCGAAAATAAGCTATACATGTTTTAATCAGGTAAAAATCAATTCATTAAGCTTAAATAAACTTACCAAAGCCTCGGAAAAGTTTTCCATTTCTTTTTTTTTACAAAAAGGACCATTTTTGCAAATAGTTTCAAACTCAGGGACTAAAGTTGTCAATATCAGAAAATAGGGTAAAATAGTAATTTCAGTAACTTTGGGACATTTAATGATAAAATAGTAACTTTGAGGTCTAAAATGTCATTTTCGTGAACTTTTTGGACTAAAATATAAATTAAGGACTAATGGTATAAATATTATATCGTTAGGGTCTAAATTGTAAAAATTGGATAAATACAAGGACTAATCATAAACTTTACTTTATTATTAATTTTCACTTCATATCTTATATTTAACGCATTTCATTTAATTTCACGTGCATTTCATTTCATTTCGTTCAAGGTTTATTATAAAACGTATATCTTTAAATTTAATGATTTTTAACGTTTTATTTAAACTGTTTCGAGGAAACGACATTTATGGTTTAAACAACATAAAAATAAGATAATATTATATATAATATTATTTTTAAACTTTAGGCATTTTAAGTATATCATTCACTCTCATCACGAACCATTTCGTCGTTCGATACCATCTCATCCATTATTCGTATTAGATCCAAACCGTCAAAATATCAGAAATCCTCATTAATATCCAGGTCCTGTGTTGGAGCATTTACCGTAATTTCATTTGGTTTCATATCTCAACCTTGCCAGTTACATTCCAGGTGAGAATTCATAGCCCCTACTTTTATACGTTTTGATTTACTCTTTGGGGGAGATACATGCTCAACTATACTTATTTACTTTATAAGTACTCTAGAAACTTTCACGGTTCATCGTGAGTCATAGCCCCACTTTTACTCTTTTATTCATTTTATACTTTTTGGGGGAGATACATGCTTTCAAATTGCTTTACTCGTTTATCAAATACATGATTTATGCAAAACATTTATGCTTTTGTGATACAATTACTCAAATACTTATACATTTATGATGCGCTTACCCTTTTATACTTTCTAGATATGATGTGAAATCTTATTAGGTTATATGCTTTTACGTGGTAATCTATCCTTATGCTTTCTATTCATAGTCATTAGAGAGGTATTGATAGTACTATCATGGGATGATACCCTCTACCCTTGTGTCCAAGACACATGACCTTGGGAGACACGTACTATTTGGGATGGTGGTTCCCCGCCCTTTGGTCCAAGACACGCGACATTGGGTGAATATAATCCGGAATCCTAATATTATTTGGTAGTGGGTTGTGAACACACAGGTTGCAAGTCTTGTATGGGCGGGACTTGGGACTGAGTGGATTTATAATGCCTTTGCGGTTGAAACTTTATACGTTATACTATGTTACATTGTTAAACTCTTTTGCTGGAAAATCCTTATTCAAATACTTTATATTTTAAACTAAACTCTATGAACTCACCAACCGTTGGTTGACACTTTTTAGCATGTTTATCTCAGGTTATAAGGCGATAGTGGATGCATGGATTCTAGAGTCAATTGCATATTTTGAAGACTCATATCTTTATCTTTACCATTCGATACACTATGAAAACTTTTATGTATCTAAACCCTTTTACGATTCTCTCTGTGGCGAAAAAAAATGAATCCCTTAAAATCGTAAAACACTTTCCTACGATTCTGCCCATAATCCTTAATTCTCCATTCACGTGGTTGGTTAAAGCTAATTGGTTAGTTTAGATCGTGGGTCGGTGTACTCTTTAATTCGTTTTTGTTTTACGCCTTGCTTCATTGCTACCATTGTGATAGTGGATCCCTTAATAATTCGACTTTTATCTGCCTACGAAAACTACTAAACCTTTTTATTATTTTAATCTACTACTTTCGTGGTTCGGTTATTATTTTAATTGATTTAGTGGTTAGTGGTTCGGTGATTGCAAATTGATTTGGGTTCGCTGCATGGTATTATATTTAAGTCGGTAGTTTCTTCATTGTTTACCGTCCGATTCGTATTGGTCAATTCTTTTTCTTAAGATTTGATTAGTAGTGGGTCGGTTGGTTATATATATTAACAACTATACGTGAATTTCCGATCATGGATGCTGGTTAGAATCTGGTTTGTAATTGCTTAAAACCCTAACGTCCAGTTAGGGTTTTCTTTTGTTTTATTTTGTTCATTGCATGCTTGCTGGTATTTTTCGATTGGATTTAATTAACTGTAGTAGGGTTTTGAGAGATGGATAAAGGGTTCTTGAATAAGAATAGTGCGTCTAAATCTTCTGCCATGGATGCGAAGATGATTGGTAAGTCGTTGGTTGGACAAAGTGGTAGTAACAACTCATCTTCTAGTTTGGCCGATCAAACTAGGTTGTTTAATGAGGACCTTGCTCAGAGTGTTGCTGCTAGGTTAAGGAGGTTCGGTGGGAATAAGGTTGACGTGGGAGATGTTCCTGTTGGACCTTTACGTGATCCAAAGGATGATTTGAGCAAGGCTACACCTTCCACCTCTTGTAACTTGGCTGGGCAGCCTACTGGTGTGGCTGTATCATCAAATTCTGCTAATACGATTGGTGTTTCTAGTGTCAAGTATACTATGGCGGATCCATCTAACCCAATATCAGACTTGGTATATTCTACTGAACCTATTGTAACCGAATCTGTACAAGCTGAATTGGTGAATATAAATGGAAGTGAACAAGGGATATTGGAAGTGTGTAAGACGTTCGAGAATGCTATGGAAGATATTACTCTTAGTAATGTGGGGAATCACCATGGGGCTGCTACTAATTCATATGGTACTAAGTCATTTGCTAATGTGGTGAATCCGGAAAGGGGTACTAGGAAGGTTAATTTCCGTGCTTTGGTGAATGAGAACCGTGTTGAAAACCATGATACTGTATTACCAAAGGCTGCGATGGAGGGTGTTTTGAACCGATATGATAATACCATTATTGGTTTCTTTGTTGGCAAGAATATTGCCTTTCCGTTGGTTCGAAACTATGTCATGAATACGTGGGGAAAATTTGGTTTGAAGAAGCTTATGAAGAATGATGCTGGTGTGTTCCTCTTCAAGTTCGAGTCTAAAGAAGTTGTTGATAGTGTTTTACAATGGGGTCCTTGGATTATTCGTAATTCACCTCTTATCCTCAACAAATGGACTCCTGAGGTGTCATTAATTAAAAGTGAGGTTACTAAAGTCCCCGTATGGATTAAATTGCATAATGTGCCATTACTTGCCTATTCTGAAGACGGTTTGAGCCTGATTGCTACACAGGTTGGTAAGCCAATTATGTTGGATGCTTATACAAGCTCTATGTGTGTTGATTCATGGGGTCGTATTAGTTTTGCTCGTGCTCTAGTAGAAGTATCTTCGGATGCTGATTTAAAGAATGAGGTTACTATGGCTATCCCCACGAATGAGGATAATGGTTTTACTACTGCTGTTATTAAGGTTGAATACGAATGGAAGCCTCAACACTGTCATGCCTGCAAAGTTTTTGGACATGACCGTACTAATTGCCCCAAGTGTGTTAAGGAGGTGGTTCGTAATGAAGTTAATGTAGAGCCGACTGTCTCTACAGGTAAGGATAAGACTAGTGATGGTTTCCAAACGGTTACTGGCAAGAAGAAAGGTAAGAATGTTAGTCTTACTAATCAGGGTAAAGGAGGTTTTACTAAGCCTGTAGTGGGAAAGAATTTTCAATATCGTCCCAAAGCTACTCCTCCTGAACCAAAGAAAGTGGATGTCAATAAGAAGAAGGTTGTTGATGTGGCTAGTACAAGTGGAACAAAGATTACTACATCTAATCAGTTTGATGCCCTTAATATGCATGATGCAGATGACGTGGGTATTCCTACTATGGAAGTGAGTAAGAATGTGGATGTTGGTAGTAAAATGGATGAAAAGGTGAATGAGTCTCCCAAGACTAGTATATTGCAAGAACCGCATGTGAGTAAGCTGAAAGAGAAGAAGGTTGGAACGCCCATGCCTAGCACCTCCTCCTCTTCTAAACGAGTTAACCCTTTCTCTAATGTTGTAGAAATTGTTGATTCTGATAGTGACGAGGAGGTTGTAAACACCTTTGACGAGTCTGCAAACTTATTTGATAACCCTATGGATTTTCTCTCATCAGCAGGTGGTGGACATGAGCGTGAAGATTATTATGACTATGATGATTATGCAGATCATATTGATGATCTTCCAGGGTGTTTAGATGCCTTCTATGACATGTATGATATCAAGCTCCAAGGCCTTCGGAATAAGTAATTTTGAAGATATTGGTGTTTTAATGTTTTTATGAGTAGTGAGTTAGTTATTTTCTTTGTTTAGAAAATAGGAAGTTCCTTGTTATGTAAGCATTTCGCCTATGTAACGGGCTGAGATATGGGATTCACCCATATCCATTGTACTTAACTGTTTTTTTGGTTAATATACTTACTAGGGTGCAGGATTACTCCCCTTTACCGAAAAAAAAACTTTTATGTATCTTTACTTTGGAACTTGTTTTCATAACTCTGATTTTAATAATTTGAATGGTAACTTTTTAAAAACGTCTCATTTAGAGGTCGTTTTCTATACCTTGATCTATATTATGAAGTAATACCCCCTTGACTCTACTGTTCTGCTGCGGTAATTTGGGGGTGTTACAAATGAAGCAAAGAAACTTTGGAAAGAAGTTGCAGCATTCAGAAGACAAAATCATAGGGCCATGGTGAAACACAAAATGTCACTGATGATGAGGATCTAGAATGCTATTCTTATGATGAGTTGCATTTGGCAAACTCATCATAAGTTATTTGATGTAATGGAATAAGAATGAATGGTTAGTTTGAAGAAGAATATTGCATTTGCAATTTGACAGCATTCATAATTTATTCAATTTGATACAATGAATGTAGCAGAATTCAATATAAATTATGAATAGATAAATTTAATAAAAATTAAAATTTTGAAATATCGTGTTTCTAAAAAATATGTACAATATCAATTCTATAATTATGTTCAAAAGATATATGTAATCTAAAATATATATGTAATCTATATATATTATATATATATATATATATATATATATATATATATATATTAAAAATTTAATGTCTAACAATTCGAATCCTAAAATATATCCACCTTTATTCTCTATAAATAAAGGCTTTTGATATATCCTGTTCAATCCTAAGATCCGAATATTGTTATAAAGAAACACTAACAATGGTGAAAGCAAAGGCATCAAAGATATTCATGTTTTAATGAAAATTACTACATTAATTTTGTGTTAAATTAAATTAACTGTATTATAATATCAAATACTAACACTTTTGTATGTTAATTATATGCAGGAAAACAAAAAATCAACAGCTAATACCCACTCTAACCACTCAAACCATAAGGATAAGTGCACAAAATCTAACACATTCATTGTTATATCTGACGATGAAGAGGTATCATTAATAGTCTTAATTCGTATTATGTAAAACTCTACAATTAGAAAATCTAAATATCTTTGTAATACTTGCAGGTTGTCCAGTTATACGTAAACGGTGTAGACTTACTAAAGACGACAAGTTAGTCAACGACAAAGTTTTTGATGTTAGTTCATTAGATGATGAAAAGGTTCAAAAAACAGTTGACAATGAAGAGGTATCACAAATAGTTTTAATTAATATTATGTAATACTTATCAATCATAAAAACTAACTACCTTTGTAATAATTGCAGCCTCTCCCAGTTATACGTAAACGCCGTAGACTGACTAAAGACGGCAAGTTAGTGAACAACATAGTTGTTGATCTGATTTCATCAGACGATGAAAAGACACAAGCAAACAAAGTTGTAGATCTTACTTCATCTGATGATGAAAAGGCACAATCAACAGTTGTGAAAAATCCGACTGCTAATCATCTTGGGGGAAAAAACCCAATGGTAATAATTTACAATTGCACATTATATTTTTATAATACATATATATTGTATGAAAATCAATGTTTATAAGTATTGTACTTTGCATTTAAGATATCTGATGATGAAGAACCAATTATGTTTACGTGTTCAAAAACAACACAAGACTCTATAGCATCGAACCGACACTAGTATATGCTCTATGATGAAGATACGGATGACGAACATGAGAACAACAATAGCGTATCTGAAGAAGGTGTGTGGGTTAATATCAATGATCTGGATGAACCTTTTTATGATGTAGTTGATTATAAACCCAAGTATACTATTCTTGATTAAGATATCAATGAAGAATCTTCAACAGGTTATTTGTTAAAAAATAATTCAATATACAATTTTCTTTATGAGTGGTGTTTATAAAATTTAAACTTGAACTTATGTATTTGCTTTTTTAATTTTTTTTTAATTTTTATTATTATTATTATTATTATTATTATTATTATTATTTTGCATTTATGTAGGTGATTACAAATATACAGCCATAGATGAGGAATATAATGATGATGATGGAAATGACAAATATACAGCCATGGATGAGGAATATGATAGAGAGGTTTTACGCAAACATAACATGAGTGACAATGAGATGTGGGATGATATGGTTGATATTGATGGAAAAGTGCGCGGAACACATGTTTCTAACAATTACATCAATGACGAAGTTTGGGAAGTAGATTCAGACGCATATAGTGTTAAATCTGTATCTTCTGATGATGATATAGCAAGTTTTATTAATGACGACTCTACTGGTTATGAAACAACTAAGGATGAGAATAGTGATGATGGTATTTGATCAAGCATACGAAGAATCTCAAAAACTTATGTTCCTTTAATATTTTTATTTTAAAGAGTTGCGACTGTTATTATTTTATTTCTAAGATGTTCATAGGATTTATGTGTTATTAATGAAATTTGCATATTTAATTAGTATAAAAAACATGTAGTATTCTTTATTTTTTTAAAATTAAGCATTCATATAAAGTTGCATTATAATTTGTGTAGAAACATGTATACATAATAGCAAATAACTACACAAGATATAATAGAACACTATACTAAACTAAAACTAACACAAACATATCATGCGTACCATCCTTTATCAAGTATAATCAATTTAACCATTTCTCCTATATGAGACATTATGTATAGATTTACATCTAGATATAAAAAAACTCCATATGCAACCTTTAACTTAAGAAAATATATACCACTATATGTAAACAAGTTATAATCTATTGTTAACAAAACAATATATCTTAAAAAGTTTATATTATAAAAGTAAGAAAATAATGCTAAATATAAAATATAATCCATCATTGAAATATAACAAACGTTGTAACAACCCTTATCAATTTAGTGTAAAATCCAGATTTAATAAAAAAAAAACACAAAAAAAAATGTATCGGTTTTTAAATGAAAATTTCGACCAAAAGCTTTATTTATTCTTAGATAATTACAAATAAAAAATATCGAATAGATATTTACAAAAAATATACAGATATTTTAAGAAATTATACAGACATATAAAATAGTGTTTATAAGTATAAATTATTTAGATATGCTTTTGTATAGATATTTATCAAACATATACAGATATATAAAGAAATTATACAATGCCAAATTTAAATTATTTTGATATGCTTTTGTTTCATTATAAAGAAATATTATTACTATAAACAGTCTACATAAGTTAAAATTTGCCAAACATTATATGTAACAAACTTTGATAACTGTTTTTTAAAGTTCATCTTTTTCCAGGTGACATCGCAAAGCATAACGTTTATTCAACAATGGAAAACAATGCGAACGATTTACTTATCCGGCGTAGGGGCAGACCTCAAAAAAACAAATACAATAAGGTTAGACAAATATCCCATTTTGTTTCCTAACAATACTTATTAAACAAAAAATTGTTTATACATTATGTTTTGTTTTGAAGATCAAATAACATCAGAAGATAACACATTCAACGCTCAGTTCAAAAATATACTCAACAACAGCAACCACGTACCTTCAGAACCAATTTATCATGCAATACCTGAAGAAGCACCTACTCCGCGCATAGGAAGACCTCCTAGGAAACATATAATACCTGCGATAGATCCACAAAGGGGGAGGCCTCGCGTACAAAAAAATGAAGCATGTAAGGCATTTGAATTAATCTACATATCTTTATTTCACTCATACTGGGATTGACACAATTATGTGATAATAGTTTAGCTGTTTAAAATCATATCAGTTACTAACAAATGAATTAGTCGTCCTAAATAGCATATCTGAATTTACAATATTATGGCATTAGCATGATTATAATCTTAACAGTTTAGTTGTTTATATTTTACATAGCATTAAACGACTTTCAACTCCGCCAAAAAAGGAGGCCTCCAACAATAATACTTTTCCACAATGGATGAATGTGCAAACAAATAATGAAAGCATAAATGAAGTACCTAGGCCAAGGGGACGTCCTTTCAAGAACTCAGCCCAACCACATAAGATATTTAATGCAGCATAAACACGCGTAACTTAATTTGTCTTTATAATATTTTCCATAATTAGTTTTATACCATTAATAACAGAAACAACTACGAATATTGATCACAACCAATCTGGTGCACATTCTTCTAAATGCAAATCTGAAA
Organism: Artemisia tridentata subsp. tridentata; assembly: GCA_021014915.2. Lineage (NCBI taxonomy): Eukaryota > Viridiplantae > Streptophyta > Magnoliopsida > Asterales > Asteraceae > Artemisia > Artemisia tridentata. Next base: position 268,215,660 of record CP139508.1, read on the forward strand.
GGCTTAAGCAAAAAACAAAAACAGTTAGGCAAAAGACATTACAAGGATTACAATTTAGTGCTACACGCTTGGCAGACGAGCATGTTACAGAAAAAGATTCCTTCATTGGAATATCTAATGGTACACAAACTATATCCTTCATTAAAACAAGTATTCAGAACCATTTATTGGCATGTATTTATAAATTCTGTATACTTTAATACTATATCGCTGTACAGATTACAATGACCATGGAGATCCAATTTACAAATGCGAATCTTGTGACGCACTATTATGGAAATCTAAAAGTATGGTAGGATATACACATTCAAATTCAGAGTCATATTCACTCTGTTGTGGCGAAGGAAATGTGAAATTGGGAAATGAAATACTCAATCCACCAAAGATGTTGATGGAACTTATCAGTGGAAACCATCCAAAAAGCAATACATTCATTGATAATATCAGACGCTACAATTCAATGTTTGCATTCATATCCATGGGTGCTAGACAAGACATGTCAGTTAATCAAGGATATAGTGCATATTGTTACAGAATACAAGGTCAAAATTACCACTTAATGGGTTCGTTATTGCCAAACGAAGGTGAACCTCCAATGTTTGCACAACTACATATTTACGATGCTGAAAATGAAATCCAAAATAGGATGAATTGTTTCAGGTATGTTGTCAAATCTTATAATGTAATGTTAAGAATCTTTTGTTTTTGATTATATTTTAAAAAATAGTAAAAATTTTATTAAATAAATTATGTTACAAATTCGTATTTAATTTACTACATTTGTAACTACATCAGCGACACATCAACAACAGCAGAGAATCACGTCATAGACCACCAACTAACAGTTGAGTTACGCGACATGCTTGATTCCATCAACCCATTAGTTGCTCAATTTCGAATGGCGGGTGAACGGTTTGTATCTGAAAGGGACAAAAATAAATTAAAAATACGTCTTATTGGTACAAGAGAATGAGATGGAAGGAATTATAACTTACCCATGGCTTCTGAAGTTGCAGCACTGATTGCAGGAGATTTTGACAGCACAACAAATAAAAGGGACATTATTCTGCACATGCAGAAGGGAGGTAAAAGAAGGATCAGCGAATTACATCCTTCATATCTCGCACTACATTATCCACTGTTGCTCCCGGATGCCGAAGATGGTTATCGGACAGACATATACAATTTTGGTATTACTGATCACACAACAACAAACAAAAAAACAAAGGTAACAGTGAAAGAGTATTTTGCATACCGATTGCAAGAAAGGCCAGGTGTTTTTTCAATGTGTCTAAATGCAAGGAGGCTTACTCAGCAATTCATTGTGGACGCATACACTATGGTTGAATCTGAAAGGATGTCATACATACGAAAGCAACAAAAAGATCTGAGAAGTGAAACATACTCAAAATTAGCAAAGTTGGCTGAAGACGAAAATTCTGGTGTGAAACTACAAGGGAAAAAAGTAATCTTGCTTTTATCATTTACCGGAAGCCCAAGGTATATGATGCAAAACTATCTGAATGCCATGACAATTTGCAAGGTGTATGGATTTCCAGACCTCTTTATTACGTTTACGGGCAACCCGAATTGGCCAGAGATTTCACACATTGTGGCTGAGAAGGGCTTGAAATCAGAAGATAGACCAGATGCAATTACTCGAGTTTTTAAACAAAAACTTGACACCCTTATTTGAGACTTTAAAGATCGAAAATATTTTGGAAAGCTCAAAGCGGGTAACTACTTGACAACACTATTTCCTAACATGATTATTTCCTAACAAGTATTTCATTATATATTATATCTAATATTACGTTATTAATGCAGCTGTTTACACAATCGAATTCCAAAAAAAAGGACTTCCACATGCTCACATATTACTTTTTTTGGATGAAGAACATAAAATAACCACCCCAGCACAAATTGACCGCTTCATTTCCGCTGAAATACCAGACAAGAATGAGGATCCAGAACTCTACAAAATTGTAACTGACCACATGATGCATGGTCCATGTGGCACTCAACGACCGATCTGTCCTTGCACCGTAAAGAACAAATGCACGAAGAAGTTCCCAAAAGAGTTTAATGAAAAAAACATTCATTGATGAAAGTGGTTATGCCATTTATAAAAGAAGGAATGACGGGTCTACAATAACAAAAAGTAAAACCGAATTGCATAACGGATTCGTGGTGCCATACAACCCCGGACTACTACGTCGATACCAATCACATATTAATCTCGAATGGTGCAACCAAATTGGGTCTATAAAATATCTTTTCAAATACATAAATAAGGGACCAGACCGAGTTATAGTAGCTCTAGAAGACGAAGATGCCGATGAAGTCAAGGATTTTTACGATTGTAGATATCTTTCTGCATGTGAAGCAGCTTGGAGAATATACGGATTCGATATACATTACAGGTTTCCACCTGTTGAGAGATTACCATTTCACTTAGAAGGAGAACACTCAGTTATATTCGATGCAACTGAATCTATTGATTTCACATTGGACAAGGCATCGGTGAATGAAACCAAGTTTGTTGCATGGATGGAAACAAACAAGACAGACGAAGATGCTAAAAAGCTACTCTACCACGAGTTTTCGGAACACTATGTATGGAGACAAGAAGAAAGGAAATGGTTAAAAAGGCAAAAAGGGACGTGTATTGGACGTGTGCAACATATCCCTCCATCTTTGGGCGAATTGTTCTATTTGCGAGTATTACTCAAAAAAGTTAGAGGTGCCACGGACTGGATTGACTTCAAGAAGTTTGAGGGTGTCACGTATCCTACATATAAAGACGCTTGCCAAGCAAGAGGGCTGTTGGTGGATGACAAGGAATACATCGATGTATTGTTGGAAGCCAGCCATTGGGGATCAGGAACATATTTGCGAACATTTTATGTCATGCTAATTATGACAGACACCATGTCTCGACCAGAGGTTGTTTACGAAAAAACTTGGGAAGTAATGGCGGCTGATGTCACGCATATCAAGCGAGTTAAGAGGAACGACCCAGGTGAGAAATGTTTTCAATCTTAACCATATATTTATTACAACCTATCTACATACTTTAAAACATCAGATATATTAAATACAAAGTTTATAAAAAATTTAAAACACTTAAGTTGAAAAAAAAAACACTCCAAAATAACAAATACACATTGTAAGTATTCAAACCAAATAAACAACAACACAGAAACTAACGATGATTTTTCATTTACAGATTTGGAACTCTCAGACATTCAAAGGAAAAACATATGCCTGACATAGATAGAACACATGCTTCTTTGTAACAACAAAAGTTTAAGAAATATACCAAACATGACATTGCCAAATGAAATGTTCACGATGGCAAATTACAACAGGTTGGTGTCGACCGAGTTGGCATACAATAAATATGAATTACCCCAGAAACACAAAAGAAACACAAAAGAATGTATCGTTCAGTGACAGATGAACAAAAAGGGATATACAGAACAATAATGGACGCTGTTCATTCTGAAAATGTAGGTATGTTCTTCGTGTACGGGTATGGAGGGACTGGAAAGACATATCTTTACAAGACATTTTCTGCTGCAATAAGATCAAAAGGAGAGATAGTGTTAAATGTCGCATCAAGTGGGATCGCAGCGCTTTTGTTGGAAGGTGGTAGGACTGCCCATTATCGGTTTGCTATCCCAATCAATATAGTAGAGGATTCTATGTGCCATATTTTAGCTGACAGCGAACTGGCTGACTTGATAAGGATGTGTAAACTAATAATATGGGATGAAGCTCCAATGACTCATAGACATTGCTATGAGGCATTCGATAGAACGCTTAGGGATATATGTAGAACAGATCCATATGAACCTTCTTCATATGTTTTTGGAGGGAAAGTAGTTTTGTTTGGCAGAGACTTTAGACAAATCCTACCAGTTATCACAAACGGTACCAGACACAATATTGTACACGCAGCCCTAAACTCTTCATATTTATGGCAACATTGCACTGTATTACAGCTGACCATTAACATGAGGTTAAAAACAGGTTCAGATAATATCGAACAAAAAGAAATACAAGACTTCGCTGATTGGATATTATCAACTGGAAACGGAACAATTGGAGGTAAAAACGATGGGCTAGCAACTGTTGAATTCCCAGAGGATATATTGATTCTGGACTCAGATGATCATATCGGATCAATAATAGAAGAAATATACCCAAACTTAAAAGACAACCTTTACAAATCCAACATTTTTCTAAGAAAAAGCAATCCTTGCACCAACACACGAGCTTGTGGATATGATAAACGATCGAATGCTAGAGCTCCTTTCCGGAGAAGAACATACATACCAAAGTACTGACACAGTTGGTATTGCTGATCAAGACACGAATTTCAATGAGTCAATATACACGTGTGATTTCCTTAACAACATTCGGATTGCCGGTATTCCTCATCACATATTAAAATTAAAGGTAGGCACTCCAGTTATGTGCATGAGGAACATTGACCAAACAGCTGGGTTATGCAATGGAATAAGGCTTTAGGTTCTACGGATGGGTATAAATATAATTGAAGCAAGGATTATATCCGGTGGAAGTGTTTGTACTATTTGCGCAATACCACGTATGATTCTTAGCCCATCAGATAACAAGATGCCATTTAAATTTAACCGCCGGCATTTCCCAGTTGCTTTGTGTTTCGCAAAGACTATTAACAAAAGTCAGTGCCAAACATTGACACAAGTAGGGTTGTTCCTAAAGCGGCCGGTTTTCTCACACGACCAACTTTATGTGGCGGTATCTAGAGTCAAGAACCGAAAGGGATTAAAGATTATCTGTTGTGACGAAGAAGGGAAATACACCAACTCAACAACGAACGTTGTATATAAAGAAGCTTTATTTCGTATTTGATTTAAATGAAGTTTGCTATATGCCAATTACAGTAGCCAAATAATTATTTACCACATATACTCTGTTCTTATAAATTGATAGGTGTAACCACTGTGAAAAATCTCTCATTTAAATAAACTATCTCTCAGAATATTTATCCTTTTCTACGTGTGAATTTTTTTTATCTGATTGTAACTATTATCTTATGTGACGAAGATCACATCCCTGCCAACCCTGCTTGCAACCCAACCTTAACTGATTTAACATTTATCTATGTAAACATCATTGACCAAAAACGTTATGAGGTCCCACTTACCACTTTACGTTATTTCGTTAGCATACGTTTAAAACTGAATGTTTCTTAACTGATGAGAGTTTTATGAAACTCTAAACCACCATAGCAACATGTGAAGATAACAAAACTATAAAAATAGCAACATATAGATTATTTAAATAATGTACAAAAAGCACAGAAACCCTAATTCCACTAAACTCCCGATAAAACCCTAATTTCTCAAAACTACTATTATATGTAATAAAACCACGAACCCTAATTAATATTTTTAGAAAATATGAAAGTACAAGTCTCCTAAACTAAGGTACAAGTCCTTTAAGCATGAAATCTAAATGTAATTACAAATCTTATAAAAACACTAAAACTAATTATTTAAAAGACATTTTATGTAATATTTTTACATAATAACTTATAAAAATAATTTATTTATTTATTTTATATATGTACAACTCCATAAACATAAGATACAACTCTTTTATGCAAAAAACTATAAAAAAAACTCATTTACTTGCAATTAAAGTGTAATAAAAATTATATAAAAATTATAGAAAATTAGGAAATAATTAAAAATACATTTTTCCCATTTTTCTTACATAAGTACAAGCCTTCTTAGCCTAGAGTACTACCTAACTAAGCCTAAGGTACCAACCATTCAAGCACAATTTGAACCAAATCATTCCCTTTCCCCTAGTTCCATTCGAATCCAACCAAACTCCCAACTAAACCCTAATTTTTCTAAATCCTAGAAATCCAAATGTGAAGACATTAAGCCTCCACATCTCCGCTCCCCTTCTAGAATGCCTACATGTATGATGGAGAACATGACACATCACTTTTCCCCCTCCTCCACACATGGCGCCAATCACAGCCACCTATCTCCTCCTACACACTCCCATAACTCTCTTAGAATACCTTAGAAACCCTAGGACACATCTATAAATAGAAGTAAACCCTAGAAACCCTAATCCTCCATCAACCCTAATCGAACCAATCATTACAGCCCTCCACCATTTCATTTCTGATTCCCCAACCATAAATTCAGACCATAGAAATCTCTAAGCAGCTTAGAAGAAGGCTAGATCATTGAGGAGCTCAAATTCGAACCCTAACTCTCAAAACCTACCCTATTCGACTTTTATTTCTAGAGGTATGTTCCAATCTCTTTTTAATCTTTTTCTATATTTTATATACTCCTAATAACACATATAAACACTCATCAAAACATGCCATAACCTAAAACTAACAAAATCAAATTATTTCTTTCTTTTTGGTTCTTATCGAGTAGACAAACAAACACCCTCTATTTATTTTCTTCGATATTTTAAAAACATTAGGCACTAGGACACTCACATATTGTTAAAGAGATTATTTTTATGAGAACGTGGCAATTTGAATCATCGAAAACGGTTAAACGAGTCAAAAGTTACGTTGATTTTAAGTTATAAATAAACTTAGAATACCTACTGTAACAGCAGGCGACTTCACGCGATTCGAGGCCTTTCTGGTCCGTTTCGTCGAAAACTTAAAACACGAAAGTTGTCCGGAACGTCGTTTCCTTTAAAAAGTCCAAGACCTCGAGTCATAAAAACGTAAAATGAATGGTGTTTTATTTAAATTCAGAACTGAATTCTTCTAAAGGACAGCAGCAGACCCTGTGTTTGTGTCGTTAATTTAGACTAGTAAACGAGGTCCTAAAATTCTAGTGTTCGACATGGTTGAAGATCTTTCAAAGGGCTAACTATAGGAAAAATAATCAACGTTTTTCGTTAAGAAACGAGGGAGAACGAGGCAAAAGAAGTTGTGGTATTTTTCTGTGTCGAGTAACATGGGTTGCAACTTTCTGAAATTGTTTTCGTGATCATGAGTTCAAACCAGGCCATAATCTTTTACAAAAATACTTTTAAGATACTTATAAACATTTTTGAAAAGAAGTCGTAAAAAGTTTCGAGGTAAAACACGAGATATAAATTATTTTTGGGGAATAAGGACATCGGGTGTGATCGGGTAGTAAACACAAGGACCAAACTTGCCAAAACTCCACCAAGTTTTGTGATTTGGACCTGGTTTGCGAACGGGGAATTCCTATGGGGGTGAAACTGTCTATTTTGAAACTTGAGGGTACAAGGTGTCAATTAACTAAAAGTCCAAGGGTAAAAGTTGTCATTATTCTAAAGTTGAGGGTAAAAATTTGCCAAACCTAGAAACTTGAGGGTCTAAAATGAAAATATTATTAAACCCTAATCTTATATATTATAATATTTATTAATATTACTATTATTAGTATTATTAGAATTATTATTAGGATTTTTAATCTAAAATACGTTTTATACAGTAACTAACAAACGAAGAATCCTTTTAACGAACGGACAGAATCGAAACCTACAGATAAGAAGATAAGATAAAATCTTACTTTTGACACTACATATTGGCTCAATTAAGCATTTAATCACCAACTAAAGTATTACGAAACGATCAATAGAAACTTATATAATCAGAAACGATTACTGAAAACTTGACATACCAACCCAGGTTGCGAGCCGGAGACGTTTATCAACTGTATTTCATTTTTTTTTCCATCCAGACTGCTCAGGTGAATTCATAGTCCCACTTTTTTTTATTACGTTTTCTAAATATGTGGGGAGATACATGCTACAAACCGAACATAAGTATTTTCTGTATGATTTCATGATTAATATTGCCTAAGATACCCCATTTGTGTTGCTGGTTAAGTAACCAAATGCATCCCATTTGTGTTGCTGGTTAAGTAACCAAATGCACCCCATTTGTGTTGCTGGTTAAGTAACCAAATGCACCCCGTTATCATTTGTGTGTCATGAGGCTTAGTGCAATATTTCCGAAATGTGATATAACTGATTTCTCTTATTTGGCTTGTGTTCAAACTGATTATAAATTCAAACGCTATGGATTCACTCAACCTTTGTGTTGACTCTTTAAGCATGTTTATCTCAGGTAACTAGAAGTACAATTTGGCACGGAGTGGCAAGGACTTTCTTCTTATAAAAAGAGTGTCTGTTTTGTTATCATTCAAATGAATATTGTATCATTTATAATATATTTCGAAACCTCCCGCTGGGACCTCTATATGTAAACTCTGATTTAATAAATGAATGATAACAATTTATTAAAAACGTATCTTTTCGAGTCATTTTCTATACTCATGACTGTGAACCATGAAGTAACACCCCAAAGCTTATATTCCGCTGCGTATCTCGAAAATGGGGGTGTTACAATAAGTCCTAGATTTGATATAACACAAGATATAACTCACGTATAACAAGTAATCTATATGAGAATGAGAGAAAGAGATGAAGAGAATGGTTGATTGTATTTCATACATAAGACTAGCAAAACTTCGGTACAAAGAGAAATAAACCAACCAAACAAATGAGAGATAAATGTGTGGTATTTATAGGCAATGTGTTAGGGCAACACTTTGACTCGTTTCTTCTAGAAACTATGACTAAGCTCACGGCCCATAGGCTTCTAATGAAGACGTGAGCTATTTACTAACTTAATGCCCATATTACAAACTTAAATGACCAATACTTGATTTAATACAAAATGTGTTCCCAATAATCTCCCCCTAAGGATTGGTCATCAAGGTTGCTTGACGTCTTCTTTGCTTCTTTGGTTTCGACATCTTTAGAATCTTTGTTCTTTGTTCTTGTTGTGATGTGATATGGTAATGTCTTGATCTGCCTTCCATCAACGTTCTTTAATCACGATGTCTTTACGTCTTTTCCACCATGCTCATACTTCTTTTGACTTTTAATCTTCATACATCAAGTTGTTCTTAATCTTCAATACCGGTGTCACCTTAGTAACAACCAGTAGCATATGAATTGAACCCGGTTTCTGCCCTAAGGTTGAACATATGGAGGGCTATTTCTTTTCACCCTTTTATTTACTTTTCTTTTTCATTCTTCAACCCCTTCTTTCTCCATTCATTTCTTTACTCCTTTTTTCATTATACCTAGGACTTTCTAGTTCTAAACTATTGGTATTGTCCTTGGGTAGATCCCTCCAGCTCTGGCGGATCATAGGACGGTTTCCTAACCTTAGTCACCTTATATCTCCATGACTATCCTATGTTTGCCATAAAACCAATCATTTGAAAATCTCTCAAAGTGTTTATGAGTGTAAAACTTATATTGTTTACACTTTGAGAGTTTTACATTTTTCAGAAATACTCCCCTTTCACATGTGCTCATAAGTGTTTAAAGTAAATTTGCACATGTCGGGTGGAGTCAGCACTTTTAGAATTGATTAATTTTCAGTGAATATGACCGTTGCGAGACACGTTTACATCACTAGTTAAACTAGCTTGAAATTATTACCCGTCCAGGACATATTCAAAGAAGAATCCCTCGAAATTGGTACATTCTACTCAGACAAGTCCTTTGAGAGACACGTTTACATCACTGGATAAACCAACTTGAAATTATTACCCGTCCAGGACATGTCTTTTCGATTATTGACATTTGATATTCGTCAATTCGAGGGTACAATCAGAGTCGAGCTCATGCGAGATTTCGTCCTATCAATTACCGTATTTTAATCACATACTTATTCTCCCCCTCAAAAATAGCATATTCATGTTGTTTTTGGAAAACTTTTTATTAAAATATGCTTTTTGAGGTTTATGGGAAGAATTTCAAAAAGAACTTTCGTGATTTGAATAAAGATATTTGTTTCAAGTACTCCCCCTTAACAAGTGAATACTTGTTCTTTTAAGCAGAATTTTGAAAAACTTAGAAAATTCTGGTTAATTCTGCTCAAAAGTAAGAAGCTTTCGCTCCTTATGTTAGGATTGAGGCACTGAAGCGTACCCCAGGGTCCTTTCTTTACAAGTACGGGTTGTGCACTGTTATCTGTGCACAAGCCATCGTAAACAATCACACAAGCAATATATATCAATCAAAGAATGTACTCAACTCTTACATCATTCCCTACTTCTGAATACGGTGTAAACAGGATCAGGTCTTTTGAAATTCCTGATCGGGAATGATGGCCTTCCTCCAACAAAGCTCTCAATCCGCCTCATCTGATCTCTGTGAAACAGTCTTCTCTCGATCTTTAGAATAAACTGACGAACTTCTCTTAACTAATAAGCTGTCCACCTGCTTGTCTTTTACAACTCCCGATCTCGTACTCTTATTACCAACCCATCACGAACTTTCTTGAGCCTGTGGTCGCCAAACTTGTTAACTCCCTTGTACCCCATGAAGCAGTTGATCGTAAGATCGCTCTTGTAAAAAATCCTGAAAGTTGGTTCTTTCTTCATGGTGTACTGGGGTTTATTGTTAATTCCAGGAAGAGATAGAACTAGTGCGGTTAGATTTATCTTCCTTTGGTAGCTCTCGACCCCAAGCTGCAAGTCTTCTACACGTTCTTGTATGATCTTTCTTCTGATGATGTGTAATATAGAAGTGTTGAACGCGTAATTCAGATCAGTTGCGAAGTGTTGCATTTTCCCTTGAACCTTGATGAGATACATGTCTTCAAGGTCATTGAGATTCAAGTCTGGGAAATCTGCTTCTGAGAACTTGTAGATCTGTTGATTGTGTTTTCTAACCTTGATTTCAGTTAAGAAGGTATAATCATACCTCTTTTCTCCCTCTAGACTGACTACAACAAGTATTCTGAGGTCACTCATCACTGGAGTTGAGGACTTCTTTGTGAGCTTACTGTTGTCCCACGTATTCCTCTGCTCAAACCACTGATAAATACCTAGTTGCGCATCTTGGTCATACTGCACTCTGTTTGAAATGAAGTGTCTTGTGGCCGTTTCTTCGATGGCTGGTTATGTGTAACTTGCTGCAGGGATCAAGGTTATAGAAGTTGCGTATTTGGGCTAACATTTGATACCGTGCATGAGTAGTTTGAGATCGTTGTTGAAGAAGAACTGATAAGGAACAGCAGGTTGATCGGAGACTCTAATCACCGAAAATGGCTTCGTCCAATCCGTAATGTGTGGTTGGTTGGTTTTGGAAGTGCTACCAACCATAATCACATCTGGAATTGTCCAGCTGAACTCACTAGACATTGCTCGGGCAATGTTCTCCATATGATATTCTAGCTCAGCTGCACTGGATGACCTATCTTTGAGCAAATTGAAAGCATCGTTCGGGATGCGATGAAGTTCTCCTTTAGTCATCTTCTTGATACGTTGGTCACGTTTGAGTCTTTGTGTGAACTCAAGTGTGCTACCTTCGATCATTGAATCTTCGTCCACATGAGGTTGAGCACTTGCAAGCTGATTGAACCATTCATTTCCCTGTGTCGTATCTTCATCTAGCCAGCAGACAACAATTGGTCTTTTGGAATTCTTCTTGCCAGATTTAGATGATGTAGCTTTGGTCTTGGGAGGTGAATCTGGTTGATCGTAGTGTTATTGAAATTCAAATTCCTCAGTTGCAGTGTGCTTATACTGATGCTCCATTGCTTTAGGTCCAGATCCTGAAGCCTTGGGTGGTTGAGTAGCTGTTGTTGCTGAGGGACCGACTGGTTCTTTAAATTGTGAAGCAGATCCGCTGACACTCTTTTGTTTCTTGGCTTGGGTGTTTGGATCTGGGTCTTCGTCCTCTCTTGGACGTTTACCCTTGTTGGCCTCAGCTTTGCACGACTCCTTCTCAATATTATATTTTATAGCCTCATTGATGGCTATTTCTTCTAGAGTTGGTGAGGTGATGCTTATAAGTATATCAAGGAGTTTGAGTTGGAGTTCTTCAAGAGTTGGTACTTTAGGTTGTGTCGGTTGGGATTGAAAGACAAGAGGAACCGTAGCCACAATGTTCTTGACTACATCTTCAATGTTTGGATCAAGATACTCTTCTACTTTCTTGGATGTAGTCTTGGGCAAGTACTTCTTTACGTACCCTTTAGTATTGCCCTTGATTACTGTGAGCATCCGTTCTTGAACATCGTCGGTCAGGAACTCATCGATACGAGCTTTGGTTTCTTGTAGCTCGTTTACTTGTCTGACAAGGCCAGTGACCATATTGGTTAAGGTTTCGACTTGCTCACGTAGCTGGTTATCTTTCTTGACACGTGCTAGCTTTGCTGCCTTTTTCACCCTTCCGGACGCCTGGGAGATTAGATCATCCCTTTTGAGCCTAATTATCTTCTTGGTTTTCTTTCTTGTCTTGATTGTTGTTCCTTTTGTTGTTGCTTTTGTCGGTGGTGGTGACATGTATGTGGATGATTCAGGAGGTGGTTGAACTTTGGGTGGAGATGCCTGCTGAGGTGCTGGAGGTGTTTCAAGAGCAATTGGTGGAGAATGTGGAGGAGTGGTTGGTGGAGTTTGAATATATCTGTCTGCTTCCCTTTCCTCAGCCAACATTTCTTCTTCTTTCCTCTTCATTTCAAATTCCAGTTCTGCAGCAGCTTTATTGATCTCTTCCTCGTCTGTTAACATCTTTTCTAATTCTTCATCCTCATCCATATCGAAGTCTTTTTCCTATTCATCTTCCTCCTTTTCCTTGTCATTACCGGGTTGATTGACCTGATCTGACTGAGGTGGGATAACTTCTTTTTCAACCCCAGATCCATCAGGTTGATTAACCAGATCAGGATGGGGTGGAGTAACTACTTTTCCAACCCCAGACCCACCGGGTTGATTAACCGGATCAGGGTGAGGTGGAGTAACGTCTTTAACAACCCCAGACCCCCCGGGTTGATTAACCAGATCATCATAGGTCTGGTCTTCACCAAAGTCTCTGGCTATCCTCATTTGTTCTTCTAGCCTCATCTGTTTCCGCCTTTTCTGATCAGCTTTGTAGGACTCACGACTCTCTTCTAGCACAATTTGTGTAGCTATTTCTTCTTTATAGATTGTAGGTTCTTCATCGGTCTCCGTTTCAGAATCGGATTCCTCTTTCTCCACAATCTTTTCTTCCTATGGTTCGGGCTTAGCTATCTTAACCGGAACTCTCTTCTTAATGATTTTGGGAGCAGCTGGTTTGATTTTCTTGGATACGCTAGAAATACTGCCTGACTTGCTACTTTCTTTCGACCAAGTCCTAGCTGGTGCAGGCTCATCATCATACTTGCAAAAGCCGACATGACCCTCATTAAAGGCTTTTTCATAAGTGATGTATGCCTTTGTTTTCTTAACCTTTTCTGTTAGAAGAGCTTCAGGTAGTTTCATCCCTTGTTTAAGTATACTGCCTTTGGGGATGTAAACTGAACTGATAGTCTTGTCCATTTTGAATAAATCCATTTCTCGGTCTTCAAGACATGGAGAGATATCTGTGTTGTCGTCAAGTAGATGACAGATACAAACGGGATTTTGGTTAAAGGTTTCTGGTAGTGACTTTGGATTTAGTAGACAATATCATCCCAGATAAGTCGAGCATAGTCTATCTGTTTCTGATTAACTATTCCCCAGAAGATTTGAAGATGAGACAGACGGGGGTTCTCATGACCACTTTCCCTTCCAGAGACAGATCGGGCCAAGATGTAGTATATCGTTCTCCAAGTTTGTGGGATGAGCTTGGCTTCAACCCTTGAGAATCTTGTCAATGGTTTATCAGGTTGTACATCGTAGCCTATCTCTACAAGAAAGTTGAGAACTTCTTCTTCAGTAGGTGTTGGATAGAATTCCTTGGATGGTTTAGGAGCTTCTGGTAATAGCAAAGCCTTGCGAAGGTTGTTTGCATCAACGGTTACTTCCTTTCGGTCCAGCTTGCATGTGAAGAATTCCTCTCTTAAGTATAGCTTTATAGTGTTCCACATTTGATGAATGTAGATTTCAGGAATTGAAGCTAACTTGTCTAGCATGCTCCCGCACTTGTGTAGCTTGAGAACCTCTATAGCTATCTGACAAGTTGGTTCCGCACACTTAACCTTGTGAAATTCCACCCTTGCATTGTTCTTGCCAATTTCCACATCGTAGTCTTGTGGAAGGATGTCAGCCTTTGTGAGCATTGGGAGTGGTTGTTGTGCAGCCATTTGAGATATCTGAAACATCAATCAAAACAGATTTGCAGGATACATGAAAGTCAGCAAATGGTTAATCTTGTTATCATTCATGTGACCTTATAGTTGCTTAATTTGATATTACATGTTTAAGTATAGCAATTAACATCTTTGGACATCATTTTGATTATTAGTTAAAGTTGATTTCCTGTTATTGTCCATTGACCAATTTCGAAAACTTGTGACTAATATGAATTTTGACAGTTGAATTGCGACAGATGACAATTTTGACCAATTCCGACACTTTTACAAATTCCGACAGATTTATGGTCCAATTTCGATGATTTTTGAATTTCGATGACTTTTGACCAATTCCGATGGAAAAACCCGAATTGCGATAAGTTATGTCCAATTGCGATGGAAATCTGAAATTGCGATAAATTTGCCGAATTGCGATGAAAATTTTGAATTTTGACAAGTTTTATGCAATTGCGACAACTTTATCCAATTTCGATAGATTTTGCAATTCCGACAAAACTTATCCAATTTCGATGGATTTTGCAATTTCGACAATTTCTTATACAAGAAATTGCGACAAACACTGTAGACGTACATTTTCTTGGTTCTTTATCGAATTTTGGTTTTCCTGTCCAATTAAATCAATTCACAAGTTATATTCTGTTTATCTAAACCCTGTTTATCAAATTAAAACGCAACAGTTCACAATTCCGACAAACCCTATTCTATGAATTATTGGAATTCACAAAAACATGTTAGAAATTTGTTTGATTGGTTCTAATTGATTCCTGTGATGTTCCTGAGTTCATTGGTCCACATTTTAACACTTTTTAACCATGAAATCGAAAGATTGAACTTGTTCGAGTTCTTCTTAAACCCTAATCATCTAAATCACTTCAAATGTGTTTTTGGGTTCAATTCAATGGTTAAATTATGTTATATGACACATATAAACACTATCTCAACAACTTAATTACACCACAACACACTTATATGAATTTCCCCAATTTCGACGTATGAACCCTAATTTACGAACAATCACCAATCGTGTTTATGGGTTCAATTAAGGACTCATAACATGATTAGAACACATTTCCGACCAAAACCCACCATTCAATTTCGTCTTAAACACACAAAATCATATAAACCCGAATCGACATAAACCCTAAATCTTTAAAATTCGATTTTGAAAGATTTAGCCGTTGGATCTTAAAATCTTTGAAAACCATTTCATATAATCATATACACAATGTGTATGCACTCACAGATTTGAAGAATCTTGACCGGATTTGTTTGAATTTTTGCCGTGGATTGGTTTGGTGAGGAGTAAATATTGGTTGGTGAAAAGATATTAACTGCAAATGATATGCAGTTAATGCTTTTTTACTGCTTTTGTTAAAATTTTAAGTTTCCAACCCTTGTCACTTTAAGTCCCTTAACCATATTGTTTTTCAATCTAAGTCCTCACTCACAACTTATAAATTAGACTTGACATATTTTTGACCAGAACAATTTTAATACTCCCCCTTGACTTATGAGAATTTTGAAAATATTTTAATATCAAGGAGGGTATCACATAGATGATATAACCATCACTTAATAAAGCAACAATTTTAGGAAAAATATGCAAGTACAAATTTTAATGAAAAATTTAAAATTTGAATATCATTCTCCCTCTCAACACTTGTTCAGAAATAATTGATAATGTTTTGAAATGAACAAAGTGTTGATGAAAATTTTGTACTTGCATTTTTTTTTAATATGAAGAAAAATGGAAAATCTTTTTGTGTTTTTGATAAAATATTTACAAAGATAGTTTTTTGGTGTTTGACTTTCTTAATTGTTTGTAAGAAAGTTTTTTAAATCCTCTGGAGTCAAACACCTCATACCAATCTGGTGAACTAATTCCACAAATCTTGCATGGGGCAAGGCTTTGGTGAATAAGTCTGCCAGTTGGTATTCTGTACCCACAAAATAAAGTTCAATAGTACCCTGTTCCACATGCTCCTTGATGAAATGGTAACGAAGTGCAATGTGTTTTGACTTCGAGTGTTGAACTTTGTTGCACGATTTGGCAATGGCACTCTTGGATTCTGTGGAAAACTAGAAGGGGGGGTTGAATAGTTTTACGTCTTTTTAATTTATTATAAAAACCTTTGTTTTATACTTTTAAAAAACTTTAGATTCTAGTTTGTTATGAAAAATAAAACTTAAATCTTATTATTAGTTATATATGTATTCTTTTAAATTGATTGTAAAAGTTTTGGTTTCTTGAATGGATTTTCAATTTGATCTTTATGTGAAGTTGACCTCTAATTAATACTAGCAATTATATAAGCCTATGTGTATGAAAGTAATGACGATGCAAGTAAAGAAATAAATAAGGTATGGAAAGATCTAACCGAGACACGAGAGATTTATAGTGGTTCGGCTACAAGGACACCTTCCTTGCCCTACTCCACTCCCCGAGCACACCTTGCTCGAGAGTTTTCTTCACAACTTCAATAAGCTCCCTTATGGCGGAGAAAACCGTACACAACTTTGGCTTACACAGGTTTAACGACACAAAGCTAAATGTCGAGTTCTAATCGTAGCTAGAACCAATCTCACAACTTCACAACACAACTTCTACACGACTTAATCACGACTTCTTCACAACGGCTTCACGACTTCTTCACGACTTCTTCACGACTTCAACACGACCGCTACACAACCTCTATGATGCGGCTTCACGACTTCAACACTATGTCTTCATGACTTAAGACTTCACGACTTCAACATGACCGCTACACAACCTCTATGCTACGGCTTCACGACTTCAACACTGGGACTTCACGACTAGGACTTCACGGCTTCAACACGACCGCTACACAACTTCTATGCTACTGCTTCACAACTTCAACACTAGGACTTCACGACTAGGACATCACAACTTTAACACGACCGCTTCACAGCTTCTATGCTACGGCTTCATGACTTCAACACAAGGACTTCATGTCTTCTAAGCTACGGCTTCACAACTTCTACACCACGGCTTCACGACTTCTACATTTTGACTTCACAACTTCTATACCACAACTACTTATACAACATCTTCACTACTTACACACAACACTAATCTACAACACACACCTTTACATACAAATGAATGAATGATTTACAAACTTTGTTGAACACACAACTTAAGTAACATGATGATACTAAGTTGTAATACTTCTAATCTTGATTGATAGAAGTATTCTTCTTTTGCACTTGGATGGTGGAAGCTTGGATCACTTGGAAACCAATGCTTAAGATTACATGATCAAAGGTTTTTCTAAGATATGAAATGAGATCTACAACAGAAAGTTTTAGTGCAAAAGGGTTGAGAAAAAATCCAGGGGAAGGCTGGTATTTATAGGGAAAAATCTGGACAGCTGGAGCCTACTGGAGCGAGGGCGGTCCCCTTAAATAGGGGGCGGTCCCCTTAATTATTAAGGGGGCCGCCTAGTAAAATTAAGGGGGCCGCCCCTACTGAACGTTGGCCAATTTTGTCCTTTTGTGGGGAAGGTTTTTCTGGAACATTTTAACTGATTTTGGTTAAAAATTTGAATTCATATTTTTATAAAAGATTAAACATTTTTATTTAATACCAAAAATGTTTTTCAAAAATATATAAAATATTTTTGATGTTTTATAAAAAATCTAGTTATTAAGAAAATGTTCCTTTGATCATATAATGCATTAAGCACTTGTTTATTTATACCTTAAGTGATTAAGTTGTAGAAATGAATATTTACAACTAAATACTTGTTTATTTGATAAGTTTATGTTTTAATGAGTTTACATTTTGTGATCATCAAAACATAGAGATATGAATAAATATTGATAATGTTTTTAGGCATTATTTATGTCAACAATCTCCCCCTTTTTGATGATTACAAAACCTAAACTCATTAAATCCAAAAAGTTATTTTTGGACAAGTATTTAGTGAGTTTATATTCACTTCTCCCCTTTTTTGTAGCATCAAAAAGGTTGAGCCGACAAGTTTTAGAGACAAAATTTGTCGGAACGCGAACTCCCTCTTGATGTGTGCTCCCCCTCGTTTGAGGGCACCAAGGAATCGATATATGGAATACTTGCAAGAAAAATATTAGAAGCACAAGCATATATATAGCAAAAATAAGCATGCCTATAAGGACATTCATTAAAAATGTTGTGTATCAATACACAACAATCCAAGATTATATTCAATCCTACATTAGCTAGTAAGTAATGCAATCTACATAATCATTCTAGGAGTACATGATCTTCCATGGGGCTTGCACACAAAATGGTTTGAAAAATTATTTTTGATTAAGCATTGCATATGCTTAATTTGGTGAGAATGAAGGTGGTGGTAGTGTAGTGGGTGAAAATGATGGAGGTTGTGGTGGAGGTTTGTTGTTAAGCATGTGTTCAAGGGATGAAAACATGTAGTGTATCTCATCTCTAAGACCAAAGATGATGGTTTGGTTGTGGATGTGGTGGTATTGGTGATGATGAGAAATGAGCATCAAGAGGTGTTATTGGTGATATGGAAATGACAAGTTGGGTGAATGGAGGTTCTTGAGTAGGAGGTGGAGTTGATGCTCTTGATGGTGGTGATGAAAGGTATGAGTTGATGTAGTTATTGATGGATGAAAGGGTGTTTTTGATGGTGCATTTGGTGCACTTGGGGATATTGAGGTGGTGGTGATGGAGTTTTGGTGTCTTAGAGATGATTTTTGTGATAGCATGGTGAATGAAAATGGGTGTATGATGGAGGTGATGGTTGATTTAGGTAAGGTTTGGGCTAGATAAAAGGGGTCGCAAGATGCAAAAGAAAACAGTAAATTTTACTGCCCAGATGGCCGGTCCCCTTAATTGTAGGCCGGCTCCCTTAAAATTAAGGGGACCGCCTAGGGAATTAAGGGGGCCGCCCATCTGGTGTTTTCCCAGGCGACCAAATTTGAAAAATTTCCAGAAAAGGGTCATTTTTAGGGTGTTTTTGCAGCAAGCTCCATTTGAATCATGTACATCAAGAATGATTAAATAGTGGCATAAACATGTTAAATACGCATGCATACATTTAAAACATATTATGGAATAAGCATATTATTAATCATCAAGCATGTATATATATATCATGATATCAAGTATACAAGCAATAAGCATAACAATCATATACTAAAGACAAGAAATAAAGCATTCATTAGTTGAAAATAATTATGTTAAAAACATAATTATTGATACAACACATATTTTGCTTATAGCATGCAATAAGTAGAAATTTTTAAATTGCCTAAGAGATCCATTGGACTTGCTTGAGACATAAAAACTTGGATTATTTTGGATGGATGATGGTAAAGAGGGGGCAAAAAATGTTGGATTAATGGAGTTGTAAGTTTGGGTGTATGGATGTTGGAGAGAGTGTTGATAGAGGAATTGGAGGTGGAGAGCTTGGACTTGACCATGTTGAATGAGGGTTTTGATGTTGTTCAAGTGGTGGTGTTGGATTAGATCTAGTGAGAAGATACTCAATCCAAGTGAGACGCTCATTTAAGGTGATGGTTTGACTTTGGAGAAAGATGCAACAAGGACAATTGTTGACATGTTTCTCAATTTGACTCAAGTGATGTGGTGATGATGGTAATGATGGTGAGATGGATGGTGATGATGGTAATGATGGTTTGACTTTGGAGAAAGATGCAACAAGGACAATTGTTGACATGTTTCTCAATTTGACTCAAGTGATGTGGTGATGATGGTGATATGGATGGTGATGGGTTTAAGTTGCTTTGAGCAAGGTGCAAAGCAAGGAGAGCATTAAGCTCATGGGCTTCCTTGAGTTCTTCAATGAACTTCAAGTGTTGAGTGGAAGGTGATGATGATGGAGAGTGGTTGTTATTTGGTGGAAGTGGTGGTGACACTTTTGGTGGTGGAGACATTTGTGGATTTGGGTAATTATGAGTGAATGAAGGTGGACATATGGATGATAGGTTATGTGTGTGAAAGGGTTCATTAGGATGAGGTTTAGGTGTTGGTTGAGTTTGAACAACATCATTTGTTGGGTTATGGTAAATATCAAGCTTCCTCCTCCAAATGGGTATTTATGGTGTAGTGATGATGTGATTGTGGAAGGTAAATTTTGGAGGGTGGTTTGTGATAAAATGTGTTTGTGAATTTTGGGGAGTATAGGATAAAATGGGTTGGAAATTAAAGAAGAAATCAGTAATCCGTCACTCCAGATGGCCGGTCCCCTTAAATAGGGGCCGGTCCCCTTAATTTTAAGGGGGCCGCCTGGGTATTTAAGGGGGCCGCCCATCTGCTGACTTCCAGATTACTGGAAATGGGTTTTTGGCATAAATTTGTAGAAAAGGTTGTGTTTTTGGGTTTAGTTTCAAGCAAGTCCAACTTCTTTCAAGGCAATTTAGGATTTAATAACTCATATATGCTAAGCATTCTAACATGCAAACTACTCATTAAGCATATAACATGTATATACATATATTAGACAAGAAGATAATACATAGCACCAAGTAATTCATAGTATCATACTTAGGAAGATTAATAAGCTAGTTAATTAATCCTATTGATTATCTATATACAAGGGAATGTGGAGTTGTGATAGCATGGACTTCTAGACTTGTACCAAGTGAGATCTTTAATAAGTAAACCATGATTTTTTTTATTATTGATTTAGTTCACTTATAAGTGTCATATACACAAGTATATATGACATATATGAGATCACCAAGCATGATTTAAAGAAATGTTTTTGGCATTATTCAACAATGCTTGAAAGTAGGTTTTATGTGGATGTGAAAAGTATATTAATGAAATAGTTTTGGCTTTGTTTCAAAATGTTTTTATGAGGAAAGAAAACATATTTTTCCAATCTTTGGTTTTTGATAAACACGTAATTATGGACACAAGTTTGAAAGAAAGGTAGGATGGTGAAACATGTTTAATAGCAATGTGTCATAATCTTTTGAAAAATCATTTTTCCAAAATGTGAAGTTTTTTGCAAATTTAAAAATAAGTCCCATTAATTATAGGTTTAAAAATAGTGGTTTATAAAAGATCTCATGCTCAAGGGCATTGGTTAAGTCTATTGTCACATGCTACCTCTTTCTACATATCTTATGGCATTTAAGCATGTATTATGACTAAATACAAAAATACATCATGTTAGAGAAAAACAAAAGCTATTATAATGACAATGCATTCAACAACTAAACAAATAATTACGAAGGCATGCAGTCAAATCACATAGGAGCAAGTAAACATCTAGAAATTTTATATACGTAAGATGACATAAATCTAGGAATGAAAAGCTCTAGTGAAAAGCAAAGTTCATAACAGTAAACTATCGTTAGGTATATTTAGGAAGAATAATGTATTCAAGTTGGAGAATGAGTATGAGACTATTACTAGTGGTGCTCAATTCAGGCTAAACACGACCGTTTTTACGGGTTACACAC
This sequence comes from Artemisia tridentata subsp. tridentata, assembly GCA_021014915.2. Taxonomy (NCBI): domain Eukaryota; kingdom Viridiplantae; phylum Streptophyta; class Magnoliopsida; order Asterales; family Asteraceae; genus Artemisia; species Artemisia tridentata. Next base: position 268,237,279 of record CP139508.1, read on the forward strand.
ACCCAACTTCTCACATAGAAGCAATTCAACCGTTAGGTCAAATTGAGTTTCTAGTCAATAGATTCTCCAGTAGTCATTCTCTTTTTAGAAGAAATTAAGTTCCTAAATTTACCTATCGAAGAGTACCAAATATGAAGATTGCTTGGTTTACTAACACTTAGGGGGGCTAACTAAAGGGTTTCTAGTTCATTAAGCCACATAACGAATATAACTAAAGTGTAAAGGCAAAGCAACCTATCAGACTAAGCATATCCTAAGGCATTAATAAGATTATATGCATGAAGTAATTACTTATGAAATTTTAAATAGAGAACTTACCTCACGTCCTAGCTTTTCTTCGTAATGTCTCAGATGATGATCGACGTGTGAATGATAGGTGAGTCTTCAAGATACACAAGGTGTGAAAGTATATCATGGCAAGCTTCTAACACCTTATTTAAACCGAAGTGGCTTGACCTGAACATGTCTTGTACGGATCATGATCTTCTCCTTCGTCTGTGTCACTCTATGATTTTGGATTAAGTTCACTTTGGAGTTGATTCATGTAGTCTTCGTCGTTAATACCTACATTAATAACATTTGAACTAGTAGCACATGTATCTATTTTATCTAAATGTTTATCTATTAAATTTTCTAAGATAACTAATTCATGTACAAGATCAAAATCCTCATCTTTGGCTTGACATTTTTCTTGATGAAAGTTTAAGAGATTTTTCCAAATATCATTTTCCGTTTTACAGAAAGATATTCTTTCATATTCAACTTTCGGCAAGGTTTTGTAAATAATTATTTTAGCTTCATTATTTTTGTTATTCTTAGTTTTTAAATAATCATTTTGAGTTTCAAAATCCGTTTTTGTTTGACTTTCAAAATCCGTTTTTTGTTGGTTGAAAATCACCAATCGAAATGACATGCCAAAGATCTAGATCAATTGATTTCACATAAGTTTCAAATTTATTTTTCCATTCAAGAAAAGTATAGTTTTCAAATAGTGGTGGTTTTAGCAAAGATTCCCCTTCTAGATATTTTTCGAATTCCATAGATCGATTCAAGTTTTAAAATACAGTATTATTTTAAAGATCTTGATTAACCTGGCTCTGATACCAATTGTGGAAAACTAGAAGGGGGGTTGAATAGTTTTACGTCTTTTTAATTTATTATAAAAACATTTGTTTTATACTTTTAAAAAACTTTAGATTCTAGTTTGTTATGAAAAATAAAACTTAAATCTTATTATTAGTTATATATGTATTCTTTTAAATTGATTGTAAAAGTTTTGGTTTCTTGAATGGATTTTCAATTTGATCTTTATGTGAAGTTGACCTCTAATTAATACTAGCAATTATATAAGCCTATGTGTATGAAAGTAATGACGATGCAAGTAAAGAAATAAATAAGGTATGGAAAGATCTAACCGAGACACGAGAGATTTATAGTGGTTCGGCTACAAGGACACCTTCCTTGCCCTACTCCACTCCCCGAGCACACCTTGCTCGAGAGTTTTCTTCACAACTTCAATAAGCTCCCTTATGGCGGAGAAAACCGTACACAACTTTGGCTTACACAGGTTTAACGACACAAAGCTAAATGTCGAGTTCTAATCGTAGCTAGAACCAATCTCACAACTTCACAACACAACTTCTACACGACTTAATCACGACTTCTTCACAACGGCTTCACGACTTCTTCACGACTTCTTCACGACTTCAACACGACCGCTACACAACCTCTATGATGCGGCTTCACGACTTCAACACTATGTCTTCATGACTTAAGACTTCACGACTTCAACATGACCGCTACACAACCTCTATGCTACGGCTTCACGACTTCAACACTAGGACTTCACGACTAGGACTTCACGGCTTCAACACGACCGCTACACAACTTCTATGCTACGGCTTCACAACTTCAATACTAGGACTTCACGACTAGGACATCACAACTTTAACACGACCGCTTCACAGCTTCTATGCTACGGCTTCATGACTTCAACACAAGGACTTCATGTCTTCTAAGCTACGGCTTCACAACTTCTACACCACGGCTTCACGACTTCTACATTTTTACTTCACAACTTCTATACCACAACTACTTATACAACATCTTCACTACTTACACACAACACTAATCTACAAACACACACCTTTACATACAAATGAATGAATGATTTACAAACTTTGTTGAACACACAACTTAAGTAACATGATGATACTAAGTTGTAATACTTCTAATCTTGATTGATAGAAGTATTCTTCTTTTGCACTTGGATGGTGGAAGCTTGGATCACTTGGAAACCAATGCTTAAGATTACATGATCAAAGGTTTTTCTAAGATATGAAATGAGATCTACAACAGAAAGTTTTAGTGCAAAAGGGTTGAGAAAAAATCCAGGGGAAGGCTGGTATTTATAGGGAAAAATCTGGACAGCTGGAGCCTACTGGAGCGGGGGCGGTCCCCTTAATTATTAAGGGGGCCGCCTAGTAAAATTAAGGGGCCGCCCCTACTGAACGTTGGCCAATTTTGTCCTTTTGTGGGGAAGGTTTTTCTGGAACATTTTAACTGATTTTGGTTAAAAATTTGAATTCATATTTTTATAAAAGATTAAACATTTTTATTTAATACCAAAAATGTTTTTCAAAAATATATAAAATGTTTTTGATGTTTTATAAAAAATCTAGTTATTAAGAAAATGTTCCTTTGATCATATAATGCATTAAGCACTTGTTTATTCATACCTTAAGTGATTAAGTTGTAGAAATGAATATTTACAACTAAATATTTGTTTATTTGATAAGTTTATGTTTTAATGAGTTTACATTTTGTGATCATCAAAACATAGAGATATGAATAAATATTGATAATGTTTTTAGGCATTATTTATGTCAACAGATTCACAGTACATAGGAATCTTGTTGAAGATGTAACCATAGTCAATCAGCTGAGACCACATCCATATGACTTGAGCATAGCATGCTGACATGGCTACATATTCTGATTCAGTTGATGACAGTGATGTACAATCCTGCTTCTTCGACTGCCAAGACACAAGTTTATCTCCAAGGAACTACACCCCTCCAGACGTACTTTTTCGTGTATCTAAGCATCCTGCATGACTAAAAATGGAATTAGTTCAAAGCCAGAATCCTTCAGATACCAGATCCCCAAATGAATGGTTCCCTTTCTGTATCGAAGGATTCATTTAACCTCAGAGAGGTGTCTTTTAGTAGGTCGAGAATGATAGCGGGAGCAAAGATATGTTGCAAATACAATATCTGGTCGGCTGGTTGTTAGATACATGAGTGACCCAATCATACTTCGGTATTTGGTAGGGTCAATTGGTGTCCCATGTAAATCAGCATCCAGCTTTGGAGATGATGCAGACATTGGAGTATTATATATGTCACAACTTGTCATGCCATGTTTCTTTAAAATTTCTAGAGCATATTTAGACTGGTTTAGAAAAATACCACGGGGGGGATTGATGAACTTGCGGTCCAAAGAAGAACGTAAGTTCACCCATCATAGACATCTCAAAGTTTTGTTTCATTAGTTTAGCAAAAGCATTTAAGTACTTTTTATGTGTTGAACCAAAAATGATATCATCAGCATAAATCTGAACAATTAAGATGTCCTCCCCATGTTTTTGTATAAACAATGTAGGATCAACAGATCCTTTGGTGAAGTGATTAGCAATGAGAAATGTAGACAGTTTATCGTACCATGCCCTCAGGGCTTGTTTAAGGCCATAGAGGGCTTTCTTGAGCCTGTACACATGGTTTGGATGTTCTGGATCGACGAAGCCCTCTGGTTGTGTGACGTACACTTCTTCACGGAGTTGTCCATTCAGGAATGCAGTCTTCACATCCATTTGATAAACTGTGATGTTTTTGTGGGCAGCATACGCCAGAAACATGCGAATAGCTTCAAGTCTAGCCACTGGTGCAAAGGATTCTTCAAAGTCGATATCTTCTTCTTGACTAAAACCTTTGGCAACCAGACGAGATTTGTTACGAATAACTGTTCCATCAGCATCCAGTTTGTTTTTCCAAATCCATTTTAGTCCGACCACGTAGACTCCATCAAGTCTTTCTACCAGTTCCCAAACTTCAAGATGTTTGAATTGATCAAGTTCTTCTTGCATTGACTCAATCCAATTGTCGTAAGTTAAGGCTTCTTTAATATTCTTTGGTTCTGCTTGACAGACGGTAAGCTCATAAATGCAAGTTTCACCATCTGTGTGGAGTCTTTTCCGTGTCATGACTGCATTTTCTGGATTACCAATCACGTTCACTAAAGGGTGATCTCTTATCCATTTGTGGGTAGAAGGGTAATGTTGAAAATTGTTGTGCATATTAGACGGATCCAAATTGCTCGTTGATGACTCAGCAATATTAGGAACGGTTGGAGTCGAAGCAAATGGATTGAAGAATGCATTTCCGTCATAATTTGCGAGTGTGGGTACTTCTTGAGATACGGGGTCTTCAGCTGCATTCTCAGTATTGGAAGCAGTTTGTTCTACTATTGATGGTGAGTCTGTTGGAGGTGCATCAGCATCAAATACTGTTGTTGTAGTATCACGTGTATCAAGTACTGGAATTTAGTTAGGTTGTGCAGCGAAACTGGTGGATACATCTGGTGCACGACTAACAAGAGAATCATCGAACAGTGGAGCAAATAAGTCTTCCAAATCCTTACGGTTGAGAGAGAGAGGTGCAGCTGATTGATCAGGAAAGTTCAGACGGTTAGAAGCGGGTCCTAAGCTGTTTTGCTCATAAGCCATTTCGGTGAGTTCATCAAAATTAGCATGTATTGTCTCTTGAATTTCCCTAGTTCGACGGTTCCAGATACGAAAACCTTTTGAGTTCTCACAGTATCCAACAAAGATTCCAACGTCAGCTTTGGCTTTTAGTTTTCCAAAGTCATCACGATCATTATTTGGGTAACAGAGGGCCCCAAATACATGAAAGTAATTTATTCGGTTTACGTTTGTGAACAAGTTCATATGGAGTTTTGTGGTGCCTTTTGTTGATCATACAACGGTTTTGAGTGTAGCAAGCGGTTGAGACAACTTCAGCCCAGAGGTAATCATGTAATTGAGCGTTGATCAACATCATCCTTGCAGCTTCCACCAACGCCCTGTTGCGTCTTTCGAAAACACCATTCTATTCTGGACTTCTGGCAATAGATGTTTGGTGTTCAATCCCTACTTTCTCAAAATACTCACGAAGAGTGTGATTCTTGAACTCGGTTCCGTTATCTGTTCTGACTTTTCTAACTGTATTGCGGAGCTGAACCTGAATTTTAGTGAGAAAGGTGATGATCATCGAAGGAGCTTGATCTTTGGTTCGTATGTAATACCCTGTAATTTTCTGAATGTATTTTTATATGAGATTTTCCCTACTTTTCATATACGGATCCTTTCTGAACTCTTTTGGTTCAAAAACGTGAAGTTATCTCGCGAAACGTGAAATTCGTACACAACGCGTACTGGCACAACCGACGATTTGATTTGATTATTTTATTATTTGTGAGAAACGAGGTGTATGAATAGTCATTTTTACTGGAAAAATTATTCTGAACGCATTGGTGAAATTCCCATGTCTTGAATAGATCGTTTGCTAGCCTAAATGAGCTCCGAGCCTCATTTCAAGAAAGATTCCAAAAATTTCATTATTGGTCCCTGGATTAAAGTTCCACCCCTACCCCTAAACTTTTGTTAATGACTGTTTGGTCCCTAAGGGTTTTACACCACTTTTACTAGCCTATATAAACATCATATTACCCATTCTAGGGTTAGATATCTTCTCCTCCTCCTCCAAAAATCCGGCAGCCACCACCCTCTTTCCGGCCACTGTTCCGGCCCCCTCTCCGACAACCTACAGCAGCCACCATCAACACCACATGCACCATCACCCCCTCATCTTTCTTTCTTTCTTCTTCGTTAACTCTAAAGTTTTTCCGGCGAGATTCCGGCGACAAAAGTTACAGCCATACGAGTTTAAATCGAGTATTTGGAGCAATTTGGGTTTTGTTTGGTTTGTTGCTATCGCCACCATTGTGTAGCTGGTAACCACAGTCACCACAACCATCACAGCCGACATCACCACTGCCGTTCAAGAAGAGACCAAGGGATTCGTTACCGGTTGTTTGCTACGGGTTAGGAGTGAAGCTTCACGCTAGAGTTTTTTTTTTTGGTTCGAGAATCATCACCACTGCCACCACGTTCTTGGTATGTGGAAACGTAAAACCTATCCTTGTTATTCCTTTTTGAAAAAAACAGTTTTAAAAACGATTTGTACAAATTTTCGTGGATTAAAAACTTGGTTAAAAACATTTTTGGTACTAAATCGTGTGGTTATTTGATCTAAAAATCATGTCGTGTGGTGAAAGGATTAACGAAAATGTTCGTTGTTCATTTATTTTAATTTTGAGTCATGGGTCGAATTTAAAGTACAAGATTAGATGGTTTTGGTCTCGATTTGGTTCAGATCTGCTTATTTCGAGGCTTATTATGGCTTATTTTGTTCTCGGGCCTTGATTTGGATTTTTGGTCGATTTGTTGTTCACTGTTATTGTTGTTTTGAGCTCATGGTCTCGGCTTAATATTATTGCGACTCATATTTGTGGCTTATTGTGGGTTTTGAATAAGTGCTTAATTGATTTTAGATTTTTTTTAAAAATGATTTAGCTTGTTTTGACGTAGGGTGTTTGTTGTTTCTAGTCGAGTAGGAACCCGTAAGGGGTCGTTTGTGTTTGGTTTGCCTCGGTTCACACACGACCCATATAGGGTGTGTGATCGCTTGGTCGTGGTCCACTAAAAACATGGTAAAAATAAAGAGGGTGTTTAATTTTAATTAGTGTGTGTTACATTTTTTAGTTAATTATGCGTCAATATTTGCGGTACTTGTATTATCATGACTAACGTGTTGGTTGAGTTTGACGTTGTACACTTTGGTAAGTTTCGAAGTCTTTTGGATTGTTACATTGAGAATTGGATAACATAAATACTTAATGAATTATAAACCTTTGGGATGTGACTTGGATTATTTGGACAATTATTGGATTTATCAGATTGATATCATGGGACTTCATTGAACATTATGGACTTATTGGACTGGAGACGAATAAAATATATTAGACTCACGACGACTTTAATATATTTGATTCGTAACGGACACACAATAAGGAAATAATGTCTAATAACTAACAAATACTTTTTATTAAATTCTAATAAACTGTTTTGAGGAAATTGATTTATTTAAGTCACAACGACTTGAGAAAACTGATTTTATTAGTTAAACTTATTTCTATTTACGAAACGTGTATGTTTTATACAAGCTATTTGGGATATCGGGGTAAATACCGAAACGTACAAACTGATTATTTTATTTGAAGTGATTATTGGTCGTTAACTTCTAAGTTTGTCTTCTTTAGTTTGAGTTCTCGTCAGTATTCTCTCAATTATGTCGATGTCTATTCTCTTTGGCGTGAGTTGTATTTCGAGTCTATGTTTTCTTACCACACCACACGAAACGTTTATACTAAGTTTTTGATACGTTTTGAAATCAAGTAATCGACGAAAACTACGACACGTTGTCTTTTATAGACTTTGTTATTGTGCGACATGTATTTTGAGATAACCCTATACGTGTTAGGTTGTGTCGATCATAGACCGTTGTGTACTGCCGTGCTTGTACCTCCGTGTACCGTTGTGCCTATCTTCTGGATACTGTCGTGTCTGCTCTTCGATGCCAGTCGTGTCAGTTGTGATCTTTGCGTTGCTGTGGCTAAGGTGAGTTCATGGCCCCTACTTTTACGTGTTTTACAAATGTTTTGGGGGAGAATACATGCTCGTTTTTAACTAAACTCAATGCTTTTGAATGCTTTAAATGTGGTTATCTACTGGTTTTATGATTTTGGACAACATGTGTGTTTTGATTGAAATATGTGCCTTATTGTGTGAATTTAGTTTGTGTAACTTGGATTGAACGTGTGCAACTGTTTGGTGATGCATTGACAGTATACATTTTGGGAAGTGGCACCCAGTATACATTTTGGGAAGTGGCACCAGTATACATTTTGGGAAGTGACACCCAGTATCAATTTGGGAAGTGGTACCCAAACTACGTGTGGATTATTTATACGTGTTTCTAATCTTGAGGTTTAGTGTTGCTAGTTGTTATGTGCTCACATTAGTATATCATGCTCACTGTTGTCCTACGCTTCCTTATTCACAGCTTCGTAGTTTAATTAACAAACCTATGAACTCACCAACCTCGTGTTGACACTTTTTAGCATGTATTTTCAGGTTTAAGATGATAGCTTATTTCTGGAGGCGCTTGGCAAGGGGCATGGTCATAGACGACTCTAATAACTATTTGGGACCGCTTTACTTATTTATGGGCCTTACTTCCGCACTATTTTCGAATGATGTAAATTTAATACTTTTGATAATGAATTTTCTTCTAAACGGTTGAGGTAAAACCGTTCTTGATAACTTGTGTTGTGATACCAATTGAGTAGCACCCCAGTGACATGCATGCTTCCGCTGGACCCGATTTTTGAGGTGTGACATCGTAGCAAGTAGACCTAAGTCCATTTGAAAAATCATCAACGATTACTAAAATGTAGCGCTTCCCGTTGATTGTTTGAACACGCATCGGGCCACACAAATCCATATGGAGAAGTTGGAGAACATATGATCAGTAATGTGCTCGGTTTTAGAAGGAAAATGATCACGAGTACTCTTCCCTTGTTCACATACAGGACAAAGGTAATCTTTTGCATACCGAAACCTTGGAAGACCGTCGACTAGTTTATGACGAGCCAGATCTGTCATTGTCTTGAAATTCAAATGGGACAATAGTTTATGCCATAGCCAGGATTTTGTAGAGTGTGCTTTGGAGAGTAAACAGATTGGAGAAGAAGCGGTCATGTCTGACATTGAAATGGTGTAGAGACTCGTTCCGTGTTTGCCTGTCATGAGGTCGTTTCCTTGTAGATCACGAATGAAATAGGTTTTCTCCCTAAATGCAACTTCCAAATCACCATCACAAAATTTCCCTACTGAGAAAAGGTTATGTCCAAGGCCTTCAATGTAGTATACACGGCTAATCTCGATGTTTTCTTTGACATAATCCCCATAGCCCATTATAGCGGCAAAGTGGTCATTCCCGAATCTGACAATTCCTATGAACTTTGCAACAAAGTTTACTAGAAGTTTGAGGTTGCCTGTCATGTGTCGGGAACATCCGCTATCAACAATCCAAAGTATAATTTGAATCACCTGCATCACAAGAAGACAATGCAGATGGAGAGACGGTGACGGTGGAACCCATTGGGTTAGTAGTACATCTATTAAGCATTTTATGTAACCAAGTAAAACTAGGTGTCCTCTGTAGCCAACGTTGCCATGTCCAACTAGATTCAGCCTTCTTCTTAGTAAATGCACTAGGTGATTGGATTGTTTTAGTAGCGACTATTATTTTGTCTACGGCAGTCTTAGAAACTATACTTGGCGGCTTTCCTAATATTGACTTAGCAGCGGTAGTGGGCCAAGAGGAAATGGCATATGTACGTTTCAGATTAGGAGATAAAAGAGTCTTTGCAACACAGTTTTTATGATTACCAGACAATATACTTGAACGACAAAACACACAAGAAGCATCAACATTAAAAACATTCATAACATTCATAGTCTTAGCATTTGTTAAATCACGATTAGAATTACAAATTTTGAAGTTTGATTCTACATCAGACACAACATGCTTTTTATTCAGATTCCTAAGGTGGTCTTCTACTTCTTGGTCTTTAGGTGTGCCGCTCTTACGTTGCCAGATACTAGTCTTCTTTTTGTTCTTTTTATTCTTGGATCTACTAACGCTAGGAGGGGTGATTATTCCTGTAGAAGTCGAAGCATTCACATTAGTGGTCTGAGGGGATGCTTTCTTAGGTGTCTCATCTACTTTATACATTCCTGGTGCAATCACATTCTTGTGAACAAATTTCCCTTTTTCAAGTAATTTGATTTTATCTTTCAATTCAGTGATGATGTGTTTATTTTGTTGAATTTTGGAATCCAATTCTCGATTTAAGCGAACAGTTTCATTTCTATTTTGACAAAGTTCATCAATGTCCTTTTCATATTCAAGAATTTCACGTTTTAAAACAGCATTTTCTTTTTCAACATTCTGAATTTTGGAAGCATGATTGTTTTGAAAGGACATTGATTCTTTTTACTTTGTAATTTTAACTCAAAGTCAAGACTCTGAGTCTGACACCATTGCAACTTTTGATTGAGTTGAAAATTTTCTTTTGACAATTTATTTTGCACATCATCGCTGACTTTGCTAATTCTCTCATTCTCTTTTCAAATTTTCAAGTTCAAGTCTCAATTTTTTTAGTATCAACAAAATGAGCATCAACAAGCATTGCATTGCAAGACACATAAATGGAATTCATGAACACAGATATAACATCAGAACATAGAACATTTTCTAAGAGTCGATTTGCTTCTTTTTGCAAAGCTTTGTTTTTACATTTTTGTTTTGAGATCGTTTTTTCAGTTGTTTCAAAAATGTTCATCATGGATGCTACCTCTGATTGAAGTTCCTGTTCCCAATGTGTAGCACAAAGTCGCAGGTGTTGAACGTGTGGCAAAAATTGTTTTTGAAAAACTTCTCTCTTTTCTTTTTCATAGGGAGAAAGAAAAGTAGAGACTTTTATCTCAGAATTATGTTCAATTGCTTGTTCCAAAAATTTTATGTCTTCCATAAAAGTATTAAAATATCTAAGGACAAGACATTGTTTTGGAAATGGTGCAGTTACACCTAAATTTGGTAAAGGACCATTGACTTGTGCTACTATGTTCACAGGACCAACTTCAGAAGAAGATTCATTTATTTGCATTGAAAACCATGATTGTTCTGTTTTATCTTGTTGTGAAACGAAGGTGTCGCTAATATGAGGTACTTTTGAGTAATCAAATGGTTTATTAAATTTTACATTGCTCATTTTACATCGACTCTCTTCGTCCTGTTCCATTTCTTCTTCACAATTATAAACAACAACACGCATAATAGAGTCATCAAACAAATGTTCTGCACTATATAACTTCGGATTTTCCTTGAGTGCTTTATGTAAAAAACGTGTTTTGTCATCCCCAATAGCAAAGCCATATCCTTGGGGATTTTGCTTTAGAGTAAATTTTTGAATTGTTGTTACTGACTCACCAGTTTTATACACCACATTTTGAAACTCTTTAACTTTACATTCCAACTCGACGATTTCCTCAAGATAGGAATCAACTCGTTTCCTTGATACTTGTTTGTGTTCAGAAAAATTATCTTGACAAGGTGGCAAATCTGTTTTTGTTTTTGAAAGTTCAGAGTGTAGGAGGTCAACTTGTTTTTGAAAATCTAATCTTTCTTGTTCCATTTGTGAAATCAAGTCATTTTTTGAAACAGTTAATTCACGCATCTAATGTTCTAACTCTTGTTCTTTCACATAAGATTGTTGGAATGCAACTTCAAAACTTTTTCCCGTTTCTCTTTTGTTTCATAGTTTGAAAGTTGAAGTTTATAGCACTCAAGATCCTTAGTCAATAATGCAACTTTTGCTTTTAAATTTCTATTTATCTCATTGCATTTATCAATTTGGGATTTCTGTGAGTCCAACTAGGTTTGGGTGGTCAAGAGGAAGGTCATGAGTTCTGGATCTGGACCAAGCCAAAGATCATCTTATTCAAGTTGATCATTATTATCATCATCATGAGGATCATCAAATGTAACAACCATGTTAATTTGATCTTCATCAAATGTAACTACCGTGTTCATTTGATCATCGACTTGAGGAAATAAGAATGAGTCATCTTGAATAACATGCTCTTTTGCTGATGCAGATGTAGAAGAGGATACAATTTCATGAATGAGACATGTTGAATCAGGTACCTGAGACAAGCCATCAGTATCGTAAGCTGGGCCTGTTTCACTCATGTGCATCTCTTGCATGTTAGCCATCAACATCACGGCTGCATTAGCTTCCAAGTCTTCCATATCATCATCAGAGTAAGCATTAGCCATGAAGTTGTGCTCTTTTTCAATAAGAGTGCCCCCAGCTTCATCCTTAAGAGCAAGAAGTAGAGCTTCCTTGTGGTACACACTACCTCTTGTCCTTTGTTTGGGACATGCATTTGCTATATGACCTTTGCCTCCACAGTTGTAACATGTAACCGTTGTGTTTGCAATCCCTTGATTCCCTGTTTCAACAATCTTAGCCCTTCTCATTGGAGTACCAGCACTGTTCCTACTACTTCCTGCTGAATTAAACTGCTGACCAAATCCTGAGTTTCCCGTATAGCTTCCCGATCCATTTCTTCCATAAGCTCTGTTCTGAATCTCAACTCTTCCATTTTGAACAACAGCTTGATTATAGGTGTTGGATGAAGTACGAAGACGGTTGTTGGATTTGTTGAAAAACTTGCAGAAAGCTCAAGCAATTAAGGCAAATCCTTCATTCAATGAATTGAAAGCATCATCTTCATCACTGTTGACATTTGAGTAAAGCATAGTATCCGTGTTGTCATAAGGAACCAGTTGATTGTCAGATGATTGCTGATTTGGTTCATATGGAATGATTTGATTCGATGAGGTTTGTTGAGGATAAGCAAAGGTTTGTTGTTGTTGACCAAAAGCCTGGTTTGATGGTGGAGCAAAATGAGATTGAGTTATCAATGCTAGTGAGTTTGGAGTTGTTGACGGTGAATAACTTCCACGAGCAGCTCTATCTTTATCAACCTCTGACTGATGATGCTTCAAATAATCATACAACAACCGATAGGATGCGTTGTGTAGATTCTTTGCTTGACGAACAAAGGTAACATACTTCTGCCAGTCAGGGCCAAGACAACTGAGGAACTTTGTGTTTACTGCAATCCTGGGTAGAACAATGTTGTGCCTGTCCAAGTCGTTTATGATGTTGGTGAACCTATGGTAATAAAACTCTAATGATTCTCCAGCTTCAATCATAAACATGGTGTATTCAAGATAGAGTTTTGATTCCATATCTTCTTTGTTCAATTCAGTGCCTTCCATGAGAAGATGAACGTGTTCTCACATGTCCTTAGCAATCTTCTGTGCATCAATACTTCTGAAGATAGGATTAGGAATTCCTTAAAGGATGTAGGACATTGCAAGTTCATTGGCTTCTTTATGAAGTACTTGTTTTGCTGTAACTGAGCATCAGGAACAGGAGTTACAGTTGCTTCTCTTGGAGGAATGGCATTTGGATCTCCAGGAACCGTTGTTGTAGGCACTGGAAATGGTCCTTCAATGATTGCCTTTTTCAAGTATTTTCCATGCGGTTTCTTGAGTTCAATGAACCATAAAAATAGACTTGCCCATTGCACGTAGTTACCCGGAGTGAGCATAAGAGGTGCGTCTAATGATCCAGCCTTGTGTCTTGATTGTTGACTACTTATTGCTTCACACATCTGATCAAACCAGTGAGGTTGTTTCGCTGGAAGTTGGTAGGACTGCATTGGTTGTTGTTGAAATGGTTGTTGTTGAGGGACTTGTTAGTGAGGGAAAAATTAATGTTGTTTCATAAAGAGTTGTTGTTGAGGATATTGTGGTTGTTGAGGATATTGTTGCTACTGATGATATTGCTGTTGTTGATTGTAGAAATAGTTGTAGTTCAGTGGTTGAGATATTCTTGTGTTCTTGTGGATCTTGTAGACAATTGAGATGTGTGTTATGAGTTATAAAGTTTGGTTTTGTTTAAGTGTGAATTTAGATGTTTTTCTTGTTCAATTCTGACAAAACAGTGTTCACAATCAATTCCGATGAAGCACTATTCATAGTTGCCAATTGCGATTAGGTCACTAAATTCCGAGGAGTTTACTGAATTGCGATGATTTATCTGAATTCCGATGAAATTATACAATTCCGATGGATTTATTTAATTCCAACAAAAATGGCTGAATTCCGATGGACTATTCAATTTCGATGAATCTGGGAATTGCGATGGACTTTGCAATTGCGACAGAAATTAACAATTCCGATAACTTATCTGAATTGCGATAGAAATTGGCAATTTCGATAACGTATCTAAATTGCAATTCCGATAATTTTCTCACTACCTTATACAAGATAGAAGATTTGCCTCAAAGTCGAAGTATTTTCACAAGCTTATACAAGCAAGGAATCTACTAAGCACCAATTCCGATAAACCCTTAAGTCTGTAAATCCGATAAACCCTTTCTGAGCAATTTTGATAAATCCTTTCTGAGCAATTCCGATAAACCCTAGTGAGCAATTCCGACAAACCCTCAAAACGAATTTCGATAAACCCGTTTTCACCAATTCCGATAGAATGCCAGATCAAACAAATCACTTTTTACGACTCAAGAACGATGTTTTAACTGACTTTCTTTGGTTCAAAACGTTTAAAAACACTTAAATAATAAGAAAGTTACAAGCTTTAATGTTTTAAACACAATTTGGTGAATTCCGATAAAACGCAACTTTTGAGATCGAGTGTCAAACTAATGAAACTTGAACAAGATCTAAACTTTCGACTTAAAATCTGATTTCTATTCACTATGATGATCTTAACACTTTACAAGTGTGAAGAAAAGTGAGAGAAATGAGACTTTTTGTCACGAATAAACCACAAAACCAAAAGTATACTAACTATAAACTACGATCTACTCAAAAACACACAAAACAACTTTCTTCTAGCGAATGATACCACTTGATACGTCCTAGATTTGATATAACACAAGATATAACTCACGTATAACAAGTAATCTATATGAGAATGAGAGAAAGAGATGAAGAGAATGGTTTATTGTATTTCATACATAAGACTAGCAAAACTTCGGTACAAAGAGAAATAAACCAACCAAACAAATGAGAGATACGTGTGTGGTATTTATAGGCAAAGTGTTAGGGCAACACTTTGCCTCATTTCTTCTAGAAACTATGACTAAGCTCACGGCCCATGGGCTTCTAATGAAGCCGTGAGCTATTTACTAACTTAAAGCCCATATTACAACCTTAAATGACCAATACATGATTTAATACAAAATGTGTTCCTAACATAAATCAAACCAAAAAAATTAGTTTTAAAGACAAATAATTGAAAGCCATAAGACTCATCCAGACATACCATAGAACTGTTATTCAAAATATAAAAACACTGCCAACACCAGAAAACGCTTAACATGAGTAGTCGAAAACAAAATTTGGTCGATAGACCATTCATTTAAACTACCATAATGTTTACCATAAACTAAAGGTTTACAATACCTATTTTTAAACAAACCATAAAATAATTACCAAATCCTACACATTCAAACACAATTATATGTCCATAATCCTAACATTGTCTTACATAAACCAGCATACATACCATCATACGACATAAACATAAAGGGTGATAAGCTTAGCAGATATGGAATATCGGGAAAATAGGATTTTCACCTTCCGGGGCATCCAAATCTTCACCATTGCCTACATACTTGAACCTTATCATTTTTTAGTATTCAAATCCACATATATCCGCTAACACCCTCCACTGCCCATGTATATTCAGATGATTAGTCCTGTCAGCCTTTTCTTTTTGTGGCTCCATTCTGATTATCATTTCGTCTCTATACTCTTGGTGTACGATCAAAGTCTTACTGTAGGTGTGCATTGGGTGATCAGCAAGGAATTTAGAAGGGATTGCCTGTAATTAGATTAACCAACAATTAATAATACTATTATATCTTAAACACTCATATAAATTGTTTACAAAATATATGACGCAATTACCAATCTGTTTTTGGACTGAATATGTGCGTAGCTCTTATAGAAACTACGGTATCCTTCTCCAAAATGATCCGTGTTGAATGGCTAGTAGCATATATGCGTCATTCTATCGTCCACTACAAATCACAAAACCATATTTTATATATTCAGACCTAGATGCAGAAGACAGTCAATCATATTTGGTTTAAGATTTTTTTATAAAAATTTATACTTACACTTTTCATGGTGGTCTAACTATAGCTGTTGCTTCCTCAAGGTAGCTGCTCCTTTGAAAACAACCTCCATAATCATGCTTTCGTTATCGTTGAATGCATCAAGCCAGAGTCTGTTACCCCTGTTTTTGGTCAACACACACATTGTCCCAGCTTCGAGACCAACCCCTTCTACCATCGTATTCCATGCATCACCCAGCAACTGATACACATCACTCCCGCCCTCCTCCGATCCCGTTATACGTCGCACATGAAAAGGAAAAGAAACTCCGTTAACCTGGATACTTATTTCATCGAGCACACCTAATCCCAGTATTGACTGCATAGGAAGTAATACCAAAGCGGCGAAAGTTAAATATTTTTTATAAAAAATGATGGCAAACAAAATGGAAAACTTTATGAAATTCAAAATAATTAATTTAAACGCTAAATACCTGAGGCAAACGTGGGTCTGGGTAAACAATTGTCTTGAACCTTGAAAAGGAAGACTTAAAACCTTCATAACCGGCAACCTCTTTACCGTTGTTATTGTACGCAGTCATGTAGAAACAGTCATTACCTTCTTCAATGAAATGCAACACATGGACAAGATCATTCAGGTAACGGTTGCAAAATTGTCTCCATCTTTCCCCTGATAAATACCAAAGGCCGTATCTTGGTGTGTTTAATTCTACTTTGTAGCGATACTCGTCTGAACTTATTATGTATATGTGCTTATTACCGTTGTATGCTTCTAAATTGTAAACAACCGGTAAAACCTTCAAAAAAAATATTACAATATTAGTATCTTATTTAATAAGAAACAATAAAGATTAATTAACATTATTGCAATCTTAACCATTATACTACCTGATTATCCCGAAAAAAAATTCATCCAGCCATGCAATAAATTCGATAGCCATTTTCCTATAAACAAATATCAAGATATTAAAACACAATATGAACAGGTCCACATAGAAGAACATCTGTTTTAAAAAAACTGCATCTAATGCTTTATTAGGCAAATCACATGATATTAACAAAATCAAAACAAACATATGGTAAATGATATATTATGAAAAATAAATTTTAAATACATCATATAACAAACAACCAAAACACTAATAACCACAATTTCAATGTTAAAAAATGCCAACTCTGTTTCAAATTGACTTATGTCACATGAAGATTATGCTTACATATAAACACATTTATCTTACTTTAATAAAAGATCATTATAATAATACCTAATAACAATCTTCCCTTTCCCTAATAAATAATTGGGGGTTTATTATCTAACCAATCCAACAAACATGCAATATAACAAACTTATAACTAAACACATGTTATTATCAAAATAACTACTTAATCTATGAAAAACCCCTATCTTAATTAACTTCATATGTAGTTTACAGTAAAAACTGGGAAAAAACAACATACAAATATATCAGAAAATAATATTCCACTAAACTAAAGTTCGTATTAATTTAATTGAAACTAAAGTAAATAAAGAGTAATTTATTTACACCATAAAATTTGTTTAATAATAATATAGATGTAATGATTGCCTATTTTGATAATGTAATAGACTATATATTTAACATGCATTTCAAATTTATATCATGTGTAATATACAACAATATGTAGATTGAATAAAACATCAATATTTACATCTATATATTTGCATGTACTTCATGCATTTGTTACTGATATATATGTAAAGAAAAATCATTGTAATTGTTACCTACTCAAAAAAACCAATTTCTCATCAAAATTATAAACACAAATAATAAACATTATTCATATAATAACAAAAATAAAAATGACCTTTTTAAAAACAAAAACAAAGTAAACTACACCACATCTTAAAAAACTTCCAAGATTGGCGTTTCAAAGCTCGATGTTAACCTATAACAAACTACTATAAATGTCATACATAAAAAAAGTTATTCAAGGTCTATCATCAAACGATCAAAAGGTAAGTACAATATACATATTACATGTTGTCAGGCATTTTTCAAATATATCACATGAAATTAGGCACAAGTATTTCATAAATATTTCAAAAAAATGTACGCATGATTCTTAACACAAAAGTATTTAAATGATGCAGCTCTTAGTAATTTATGTTACCTAAACAATAGCATATATGATTAATTTTAAATTCATGATATTATTCCATTTAAAATTTATTTATTAAGAGTAGCTACACCAAGGTATAATTATTATTTCATATCATAAAGCAAATGACGTATGCATGTTTAGTATTATTATTCTGAATTGATTATGAATTTGTAATGCTACATTGGTTGAAATATTTCCCTTTGGTTAAATGTTATTGCATTCACCAACTGGCTTATAAAACACTTGCCTCTATTTATGATTATTATTTTGATTTGATTATGAATTTGTTATCATACATGTTATTGTCAAGGAATTGGAATCGCACACGGATGACAACACAAATCCAACCATAGTTTGCAAACAAAATTTACCTAAACAAATACAATTTGAACATCACATCTCCACACATAATGTATAAAATTTAGATACCATTCGAAACATTTGGGCTAACACATTATATCATATATTATCTGGATATCTTACATAATCTGCATAGTACCACACGCCCAATTTTCAAAAGTCACTAATAACATATTATAAAGGCTACTAACAAACTTTCATCATCTAACCTACACTACCACATACTTCATCATGGAAGAATAGAGTAGCAAGTTACGAACACACTTTCCACAAGTAATCATAATACAAAAAGACATATAAACAAGTCACGTAACATTTAGGCAACACATCTGACATTATTTAGTTGCTTCTAGTGATGATTTCATTTAATTTAACACAAATGAAATACCGGATACTGAGCATCTTCATCCGGACCACCATCGACATCTTGAAGCATGTACATGAACCTAAACCTTATCAATTTGTCATATGCAAACCCAACTTGCTCAGCAAACTCCCTCCACGGTCCAAAAACATTGATATGATTGATCTTCTCTGGATCTTCATAATGGAATTCCATCTTCATTCTCATTAGGTGCTCAACATCCTGATGTTTCATGAGCATCTTAGTGAATGTGTGGAAGTCACGATCTTCTAGGAAATCTGCTGGGATGGCCTGCATTTATTTGTAATAAGAAAAATGTTTTTTATAATATTTTCAATATCAATTTAAATAATAAATTCTTCAAAATTTACTTACAAGTCTTTTTCTATCGTAGATGTCTTTAAAATTCTTATAGAAAGTGTCTTCCTCAAAAAATGATCCCTATGTGAAGGCCACTGGCAGATGTGTATCATTCGATGATCATCTGCACATGAGTGTCCAAAAGATATTTTTATGTCAAACGATTTACAAAAAAATAATCCAATAAGATTATTATACAACTACAAAACTATGTATTCGGAAACTAATTAACAAACTCACTTCTTTCCCAATTCTGCAATTCAGGCTGAACCCTTCTCAATGTCGTGGCACCATTGAAATGCACATCTGATGTTAGGTTACCATGAACGCTAAAGGCGGTTAACCATAATTTGTCTGCGCGTTTTCTGGTGAAAATAATGTACATTCAACATTCCAATTCCATATGTTCTTCCACAGCGTTCCAGTCTTCCAAATCCATTTCATAAATACGTATTACCGTTAGCTCCTGCCGCTGGAACACTTCTCACATTCACGTCCATGGTAAATCCATTTCCCTTCACCAGAATTTGCTCCTCATCACCTAATCCGTGGAGGAATGCAACAAGAAATGTCTGCAATAAATGTTACCCAACAATCCTTAAATAATGGAATGATAGATTCAAAAAAAAACACATTAAGGTCGAATATAACAATTACCTGGCACACATCAAAGTAAGGAATAACACGAGACATAAACCTCAAAAATCGACCAGCAATCATGTTGTAGCCACCAAATTAAGTTCTGTCTCGGTTGTATCCTGTCACATAGACGCTGTCGTCTCCTTCCTCCACAAAATGTAAAAGTTGAACATCCTCATTAAGGTTTTCCAAAGCGAATGCCCTCCATCTTGCACCGCTTACCTCCATGGGGCCGTTCCTTTTAGTCACTACTCTAACTTTTTACTTAACCCTCAATGCACTGGTAATGTACATTACCTTATTCCCATTGAAACCCTCATCCGCGTCAACCCACGGTAGTTCCTGCAACAATTTGAATAACGCGTTACCATAGATATTATATTAAAATTTATATTATATACAAACTCCATGAATCCAAATACCTGCGAATTTGGATACGTGTGTCTGTTCAACCTTACAACAAACTCACCTGCCATATTCCTACACAAAAACCAAAATATATATTAACACAAAACCTTCATCTATAACACTTACATTGGACACAAATTACCCACCTATACAATTCAGTTTGTATCAAGTGGCAACATATAAAAGTCATATAACCTATTTGTCTATATGGACACAGCTAATTAATTAAATTCCAACTAAGTATCAAGTGGCAACAAATAAGTCCACAAAATCATTTGTAAATAACTTCATATGCTAAATTTAACATTATCCAGTCTTAGGCGATTAGTCACACACAATCTCAATCAGTATACGGACGTTTTTGCCTACTATATACGTGTACCAACGGTGCAAATGGAAGAACAATAGAGTCTTCGTAAGATCGAACAAGAATTCTACATTGATACCTGGCTATCTAATATAAAGGTTAATCATACTTTGGATGTTTACTTGGCTCATCATCGTTATCCGACATCTATCGACCAAAATCATCTAAAACAAATGGAAATACGATGGGTAAGAGACGGATGGATAAGTCACCATGTTGAACCTAAACGAATGGCTGCTAGGATTATGCCTAATATAAATCACAAACGATCAATACAACATTTTCAACACCATTTTTATGTAAATAACTTTTTTGTGAAAATAACCCTTTTTTCACCTAACACATTAACACTACTTCTTACAATCCTCGAAACTCACTTTAAGCCTGGAAATCAAAATCAAATCAACAACCTCACTTATCTCCAGGGAAAAAAACAACAAAATGAACAAAACCACTTTAAGCATACTTTACATACCAAATAAAGAGTCCTAAATCTAATACCTACTTCTTACAACACTCCATATGATTCACATATTTTAAAAAAACAATTTAAATCACAATACTATAAACAATAATAATCAAAATTGAGTGAAAACCATATCAATATAAGCCAATTCCATCCACAATTCATACAACCATGCATATCAAGCTCAACAAGGTGAAAAAAAAAACAACAACAACAACAACAAACCTGCAATAGTTACCACAAGTGCGACAATAAAATACTTGATGATGGAAGTAAATGTGAAGTGTGTGTGCCGCCGTTTGGTTTTAATCTAACCAAGTCGTCTTGCACTTAATATGGGGAGTTGCAATGTTATGATTACTTTCTTTACTATACAAGCAAAAAAACTTTTATAGTCAAGTTATTGATACTTTTTTTTTTAAATACACAAACTTCCAATAGCATTAGTTTTGTACTTAAATGTGTACAAGTAATTGACCATTGTTTTGTAATACAATTGCATCCGATTGTATATTTTGTGATAAAGTGAATCAGTCACATTACACTAAAATACTACAGAAAAAAAAATATTACTTTAAGTGATATTTTCAATCTACATTTTAAATGACATTCAAACCATATACGTTGACAAAGAAGCCGACGAGGCCTTAAAAGATTCAAACGTCTATAATGTCCGCTCTGTATCTGATGGAATTGATTTAGACATTCTCATTGAAAACGAATCTCAAGATTATTATTCTACCAATGATGACAATACCGATGATGATATTTGATTTCCAATATAGTCACTCAGCAATCTACCTACTTATATAAGAATTTCAAATAAACTACCAAATATTAATAAATAAAAAAACTGTACAATCAATAAAAATAACTACTACCTAATATTAGTATTATTCGTTATTTTTTAAAGATTTAACATGATCGGATTAGTAACCTTTACACTTGCCTTAAAGCTTTAATACAAATGGAACTTCAATAGAAAATACCTAATAGGGTGAAAGTTGCCTTATGTAGCCGATAATCATTTACAAACAACTAACACGCAATAAACCTTCCAAGAAAAAAATCTTTAAATGTTGGGCTATAAGATATATCATGTTATTAATATTGGGCTACTAACAAATCCAATATGTTAATTGTTAAGATAAGTTAACATGGTTGGGCCTTATTTATGCAACCTCCAAAAAAATTACACAATTTGTATAAAAAACTTAAAATACCTAAAGAGTAACTTAGTAAGACGAAAACCCTAAACGATTTCTCTCTGGCGAAAATAACGAATCCCTAAAGCGAATACAATTTTCAATTTGATCACATCCCTTTTAAGTTTCTGTATCTCCTTCGTGGGTCAGTGAACATTAATTGGTGTGTATCATTCTTTTTTTATTCGATTTGTACACTGTCCTACAAATTTAACGTGGGTCGGTGGGATTCGTTTATTTATTCGATTGTTGTGTTCCTGCATGTGATATTATTTGCTAAAAACAACTATCGTGGGTCGGTTCCGTTATTTTATTATTAATCCGGTTAGTATTACATTTTTTATTATTAATCCGGTTAGTATTACATGCATCTACGTATTCCATGCTATCTAACATGGGACCAGGTTAGTTTTTACGCGCTTTAAAGTTTAAACCCTAATCCTGCTATTACGGTTTTTTGTCGTTATTGGTTTTGCTTTATTGCTGGGAACTGAGTGTGGCTATTGGTGTTCTGATTTTGGAAGTGGGTTATTGAGAGATGGAAAAGGGGTTTTTGACTAGTAAGATTGCGAGTAAGGGTACTAATGAATCTGGTTCAAACGATGCGAACAAGGGTACTAATGACCTGGCTAGTTTGGACCTTGCTGAATTGGCTGCTCGTATGAGTAGGCTTAAGGGACAAGAGGGTAATTTGGGTGTGCAACAAGTACGTAAGGCTACTAGGACCTTGAACAACCCCGAGTTGGATTCTGGTAGCTCTAACGCTGTTGGTGGTTCCACTTCTAACCCTAATGATGACTCTGCTGGTGTCAAGGCATTGGGTGCTACTACTTGTTCAATAACTGAACTTGAATCTGAATTGGAACTGAGTGGTGAACCTGAATTGGTGAGGCGTTCTAGTCAATCTGAATTGGATTCGTGTATTGAACATGGATTGGTGGGTGACTCTTGTAAAACTCCTAATGAGCAAGTAGAGCCGGTTCTACTTGCAAACGTCAATGCTAATGGTATTGATAAGGTTGTTGTGGATGTTTGCAATGATTTTGCGAGTGCTATGAATAAGGTTCAAACGAAGAATGCTGAAAGTGCATTAAAACAGCCATCAACTTCATATGCTAGAGCTACTTTTAATGAGCCTAAGAAACATTTGTCTAATTTTCGTAGGTTGGAATGTAGCAACAAAAGGAATGGTGTGGATCTTACTGTCCCTATGAAAGTGGTTGAAGAGGTTAACACTAGATATGAAAATACCCTATATGGGTATTTCCTTGGTAAACGCGTTGCTTTTCCGGTTGTTGACTATTATGTGCGCAATGTGTGGGCTAAATTTGGAATACAAAAGGTTATGATGAATGCGAAGGGGTTCTTTTTCTTCAAGTTTAACTCAAGGAAAGGTGTTGATGATGTCCTTGAAAATGGGCCTTGGCTGATTAGAAACGTACCTATTATTCTTAAACCATGGACTTTGAATTCTAATATGCTTAAGGAGGATTTGACTAACATCCCGGTGTGGGTTAAATTTCATGAGGTCCCGTTAGCCATGTTTTCTGATGACGGTCTTAGTCTCCTTGCTACATTGCTTGGTACGCCGAGAATGTTAGATACTTATACTAGCCAAATGTGTAAGGAATCTTGGGGCCGCAGTAGCTTTGCGAGGTGCTTGATTGATGTTAAGGCGGATGTTGCACTTAGAGACAGCCTAACAGTTGAAGTACCCCTACTAGATAGGTCAGGTTTTACTATTCATCAGATAAGGGTGGAGTATGAGTGGAAACCACCTCGATGTGATACTTGTAAGATTTTTGGTCATACACTTGTGGATTGTCCAAGATCTGTCTTACCCCTTGTTCAGAATACTTCGAATATTAAGGATGGCCCCCAAACTGTTAACAAACATCAAGAAGGGTAAGCAAAGTGGTTCAGGTGTTACAGGACAAGGAGGTTTCTCAAAACCTGTTGTAGGTAAGAAGTTTCAATACCAACCTAAAAAGACACCTCCTGAACCTAAGAAAGTCGTTGTGACTCCAAAAAAGGCTACTAGTGTGGCAAGTACTAGTGGAACAAAGGTTGCTAATCTAATCGTTTGATGCCCTTAATATGGATGATATTGATGACTTGGGTCTTCCTACTAAGGAGGCGCAAAAGGATGTGGCTGCTGGAAGTAAAATGGAAGAGAAGGTGAATGAGTCTTTAAAGACTAGTAATACATCACAGGATCCGCCTGTGAATGAACTTCAAGAAACAAAGGTTGGTACGTCCAGCCATAACACTTCTGATTCTCCAAACCCTTCTTCTTTGAAGAGAACTAACCCTTTCTCTAAGGTTGGAGAGATTGTCGATTGGATAGTGACGAGGAGGTTGTTAACATCTTTGATGAGTCGGCTAACTTATTTGGAGGTGGTAATGACCATGAATATGACTATGAGACTATGATGACTATGCACATCAAATTGATGATTTCCCAGGGAAGTTGGATGCCTTCTATGACACGTATGGTATTAAGCTTCAAGGTCTTCGCAAGAAGTAACTGTCTTGTTAGTAGTCTTATATTACTTTTTGTGTTGGTGCATCTTTTGTTGCTAGAGTTGTAAGTGCTTTTGGCATGTCTTAAGCACTAGTTCTAGGGTGTTTATCAAGCTTTTTAGCTTGAGGTTAATATGGCACATCAGCCATATTCCATTTGTACTTAAATGTTTTTTGGTTAATATATTTACCAGGGTGCAGGATTACTCCCCTTTACCCAAAAAAAAAAAACTTAAAAGACCACAAAAAAAAAAAAAAAAAAAAAAAAAAAAGGAGCCTATAAGCCCACGCATTACAAAACCAACACAAGAGTCGGCTAACAATATATTTAATCATGCTATACAGCTTAACCTAAGTCTATCAACCTCATCACTAAACTATTAGGTATCGACTCCTCTTGCAAAGACTTGTGAATCAACTGCAGATCTTATTAAAATCTCAAGGTAATAACAAACATGAATTTGTAAAACTTAGTATTGCACCATCATACTAAATTTACATGTATGTTTAGTTTTTTGTATCCTTCGATTTAGGTTACCAAA
Organism: Artemisia tridentata subsp. tridentata; assembly: GCA_021014915.2. Classification (NCBI taxonomy): domain Eukaryota; kingdom Viridiplantae; phylum Streptophyta; class Magnoliopsida; order Asterales; family Asteraceae; genus Artemisia; species Artemisia tridentata. Next base: position 268,262,643 of record CP139508.1, read on the forward strand.
CTCTCTTCATGTAACATATTGATCACACCTCATCCAAATATTGTGTTTATTTATAACCTTGGATTTATATTAAACATAGGTTACTTCAACTCTAAGTGTGCCATGCTGGTGATATTTGTCTTCTTAGGTTTATGTTAAACAAAACTTCATGTTAAACTAAGGTTTATGATAATGATTACCACTCCATAGGTTTAAAAACTAACAATCTAATCATCAACACCTACAGTAAATACTCAGTGTATAGATTCCTATTGTTTTATTTATAATAAACTTAGGTTTATCCTAATTGTTAACTGTCACATTATGTTGAAAACAATTATATGATCAACAAATTACAACTTACAGTTATGTAGATATTTAAGTACCTAATGATAGTGAAAACAATTGTCAGATCGTCAATGTAATTGAAGGTAGCAATTGTATTAATATATGATCTTCTCATGACACAACTATGTAATCTTTGTAAAAAGTATTTGTTACATTCACTGTTTGATATTAAATAAGCTAAAATACTATCTAACTTATTTACGTATTATTCTTCAAACAGGATGGCTCAACAATTTCTCTTCAAATACATACATGACATGTTAGAAAATCACCAGGTAACACTAATCAAAACAAGTTTATGGTCTATGCTAATGGTTAATAGCTTAATGATTACAGATATAAGAAAATATGACTTTCCTTTTCTCTACAATTATCAAACAAAATTTATCCGACGTGTTTGCAAAATATTTCAAGACACAAAAAAACATGCTATACTTGGCCGGTAATGATAGATACCGTTACAAAACAGAGGTTCAAAAAATAAATGGAAAATGGGTACTTTGGGACAAAGAGTGGTCTAATTTTGTGACTGCAAATGTACCTCTAACCACAACAACCATGCATTTTATAAAACAAGGAGAAGATGACTACTATGTCATAGTCTATGACATTGACGGATCAGAGTGTGCTGGATACTATAACCACACAGTAGAACCAAGAATGATCAGGTATTTGGCAACTTATGCACTAGGAATCACGGTAAAACAACATATATATTCTAATCAAAGTTTCTATTGTAAAATAACTTTACTGTTTTAATAATTTTATAATTCCTTGGTTACACGGTTCTAAGTGTAGCTACTACCAGGGGATTTCTTGCAAGATATTTGGCAAAACAACTTCACCCTCATATACAAAGGAATGGCATTCCCTGTTTGCCACAAGAGGGTAAAACCATGGGAAGACAAGATTGTTAGAATGAATGGTTTCACAGGGTACGGATGGGATGATTTTGTTGTCACAGCAAGGATACGGTGGGGCCAGAGACTTGTGTTTACAAACTTGGAAACATATACCTTATCAGTTATGGTCATACGAGATTATGATGGCTTAGGATTGAGCACTGAAGACATACGTCCAACGTTGCTAAAAACACCACCAAGACCTGTTCTTTACCGTGACCATAATGGTAAATCTTATATTCCACATATCAGTTTTACTTATAAATTAACACAACTACATTTTTATAAACATCTATATGCAAATTACCTCATAATACACACACCTTATCATCGCAGACTTGAGAATGCAGCAAGTTTGCACTTGGTATCATCACAACGCTCATGTAAATGAAAACAGAGTCGTTTATACCCCATCCATTCAGATGTTGGATATTACTATAAGCTGGTAAGACATACGTAATAAAATTACAATCTCAAATATTACTTTCAGTTATTCATATGTTCAACTGATACGAAAATAACTATTACCAAACAGAAAATTAAATCAGAAATCTGGGACGACTTGAACATGCACAAGTATACAAAAGGAGAGATCGTACACAGGAAATGGTGTTACCGAGTCAATCTGCAAGCGGTTTTACACAGACATAACCCTTTTAAGATAAAAGCTTTGATCATGGAGGGAAACTGGAATCAGTTTGGTCAAGATTGTGGTTTTGAAGAACAAAAGATGATGCGCCTCAAACTGGTGGGTTATGAGATTCAATCAATCAATGGTGAACTGCAAAAAGTACCTATATTCCATGTCTGTTAACATACTATAGCGGGGTAAACGTGTATCACAACTAAGTACATAAATTACTAAACCATTTTATCTTTATGATACTTATATTCTCAATTCATACATCTTATAATATACTAGAATTATACAATTCCTGCTTATATTCTTTTCCTGAAAATTTACATCTCACAATAATGATGAAAATTCCAGCCACCATACCAACTTATCAAGCACAAATAAAAAATTGACTTTAAATTACATCTTTAAAAAACAATTTACTTAAATTCAAGAATATAAGTATTGAAATATCATTAACACATATTACTGAAAGATAAAATATCCAGACCAATACACAGGGATAATATTAGATTACATAATGCTAACAATATCACAACAAAATCAAGTTTGTTTCAAAACATCAACCACACATCAGTCTGCTAACAAACATTAAAAACAGCAACCTTCACCCGACCTCCATCAATATCTTCATTAACTTTACTAACAAGCTTCAAACGCATCATTTTGTTCTCAACAAAACCACATTGTCTAGCAAACTCATCCCATTTACCCTTTAGAACTACCTTCAAACGCATCAAGTGCAAACGTTTTCTCAATTTCATTGGAAATCTTACATTCATATGCACAACATACGCGTTATCACACTTATCAAGTTGTTTTGGATTGCATAAATCTTCTTTTAGGATCTGTCGTAAAATTAAATGTTTCAATTTCATTTACCAAAACTATATACCCTATATACCAATATATCTTACACATAAAATCTTTACAAACTTACAAGTTTAGAAGATCTACACACTTCTGAACTTATCCGAACATATAACACTCCATCCTCATTAACATGATCTTTATGATGTGGCCAAGTGCAAATTTGTTCCAACCTCACATCTGTTATTAAACACAAAACAACAATTAATAATGAAAGACACACAATTTAATACACAATATACAAAGTTTGTTAAAAACTATATATTACCATTTCTGTCACGATAAAACACATGTCTCTGGATCCTCTTTAGCAATGTTGGACGAATATCTTCCCTATTTAATCCCAAACCATCCCCTCCTATGATAACAGCTGATAACCTATAGAACTCAAGAGTCGTAAACACAATCCTCTGGCCCCAATGTATATCCGCAGTTTTAACCAAATCTGACCATCCCTACCCTCTGAATGCATTCATCCTCAAAACACGATTCTCATACGGTTTCACCCTCATGTGTTCGACATTGAAATACAAACCATCATATCTTATACAGAAAATAGGCTGCCATATATCTTGCAAGAAGTCACCTGGTAGTAACTACATAAACAAATATGCTAATCAAAAGTTTATATTGTACTGCTTAAAAACTGAAATAATACTATTTAACACATACTAATTATTTACATAAACCTATATTCATTTTACCGTGTTCCCAGGGATATAGGTTGTCAAGCACCTCAAAAGATGTGGACCAACAGTTCGCCTGTCATATCCCTCACACTCTGCTCCATCTCTATCATACACTGTAACATAATAGTCGTATGCACCTTACTTAATAAAGTGAACGGTCTTCGTTTGAGAAGGAACATTCGCATCCACAAATTCACGCCACTCTATGTCACAAAGAACCCATTGACCATCTCTGCTATCAAGATAGGTTTTGCACCTAATTCTGTCATTTCCTGTCAAGTACAAGTAGTTGTTTCCAGACTTGAAGTAATCATTAAAAATATCCGGTAGAATCTGTTACACAAAATTTCAAACAAAAACAATACGTCAAATGTGACTTACTCACATGAATATATTATGAAATACAAACATACAAACCATTACCTGCTCACTTTCAAAGGTGTTATGCTGAAACGGAAACAAGAATTGTTGTGCCATCCTATTTCACCAGTAACAGATACATAAATAATTGTGCAACATCAACATTTTTAAGAATATATAATAAGAAAAACAAACACTAACCTATATTACTTTTACAATAATATAACTCACCTGGAAAAAAAAACGCAACCCATTTCACAACAACCAAGTAATAACAAAATATGAAAAACTCATATCAGCTAAAAATCATCAAAGAAAAGTTTCGTGTAAAATTCTATATATAACATCAGGTCATCTTATAGTGTAATAAGTAATCACAAATATGAACAATCCTTATCAGCTAAAGATCAATCCTTATCGTAACCGAACCACTATAAATCTCTTTCTCCGCCTGAAGGGAGCTTTGTTGACATAGGGGACTTATTCTCATTCAAAATTTCAAATAAGGGCCCAAGTATTCACATATTATGTTGTGTACAAATTTAAAATACATTTGATCCCTTTAACTCGTGTAACGTGTGATAAAACTAATGGAGAAAGAGTGTGTCGAATTCATGTACACTTAAGTTATAGATTTCATTTTTGAAGTTTTAATTCGTAATGTAGTTCAAACTTTAAGTCATATTCGTATTCAATGTTCCAACGTCGTTTCGGATTTTAGGTTGTTATAATTCTTACCCTCTAAAAAGAAAATTTTCGTCCTCGAAATTTGAAGTCGCAAAATTCAAACGGAGACGTACCAAATCACGAAAAGAAATGACAATAACTAGCCTTATACTCGGAGAGGTTCTTCCAAAAGCATCTTCACAACTGGAAATAGTTTTATTTCTCATGACCCAATCCTGACGCTCCAAAATAACCTCAAGTTCTCCAATAGAACACAAATCATAACAAATCTTGATCCAAGGAATACGGAACATATACGTAACAGATGATAGTTGTAACCTCATAAAGAGATACATGAAACACATATACACATGAGGAAAATATGGAGGTAGTGCTAAACGATAAAACTTCATCAACTCTATCCAGATTCTAAACGAACTAAGGAACTTGCTAATGGTCAAAGAAACACATACCGAATCATCAAACGTATCAAGAGTTTCATAAAGAGGTGGGTAACATATTCGTCTCGACGATCAACTAAGCATACACCGGAGTATCAAAACGTATCAGAAGCCTAATGGAATAGGTAGAATAATCATATAGATAAGAACGAATCTAAGGACTAACATATCGCGAACTAAATCCTCCTTATACGCCAAAATGTCAAATGTTTCTTTATGAAAACAACATACGGAACACACAAATTCCCGGTCTAAAGTTTCAAAATTTCTCTTCCACAATGATCACTAGTCACTGAATCAACTCCGGACCTTCAATAAGTAACTCTCTGACTTAATTCAACCAAAAAGGTGCTCCAGATCTCCGTTCATGCAAATCTCTGAAAGGAAAACCCTTGTCACTTGCATGCCATCTATCTTAGAGAGCAAACACAACCAGAACTAACACTTGCCAAATTTCCTGCTCAACACATCTTCCAAGCTCGAATAGTTGTTCTGTTTATCCATCCGTTTGAAGGTAAGAATTCATACTAAAATCCTGAGTCCAATCCCCATAGTCTTTTGTACCTCTTTTGGAAGTGTGAAACAAAATGCGATTCTCTGACACGATCACTGCAGGTGCGCCATATAGCTTGAATAATCTTCTGCCGAAAGAAATCTCTACCAATCTTCCAAGTGAGCCGACCTAGTCAAACGATCCACTACAACTCAATTCATGTTGTCCTTCCGGAATGTGCGCGGAAATCCCGTTACAAAGTCCCTGAAATTTAAATCCCACTACCACATACGAATATCCAAACTAAGGAGAACTACTTGTACGCTGATGTTGAATCTTGACCTGTTAACACGCTAAGCACTTCACCACCAAGCTAGTCATAATCGTCTTCATACAATTCCATCAAAATTTTGCTTCAAATCTCTATTCATAATAGTACAACTAAGATGAATAGAGTAAGTAAAATTGTGTGCTTCAATCAAAACCGCTTCCTTCAAGTCTTCTAACATAGATCATATTCCATCTTCTTCCTCGTGAGCTTCTTCATATCTGTAACAAATCACTCCCAAGTCATGCTGTGACAAACCGTATTTTCAGGTCAAAAATTTTACTTTGAAATCTTACTATTCATTCCCGAAAAACTTACTATTCATTATCGTAGTTTTTACTATTCATTAGTTTCCGAAAATTGGATTTTTCGAGTATTAATTTCAAGAAACTTTCAGAATTTAATCGCATTACCAAGAAACAACATTTGGTGCACAAAGTATAGACTAGAGTTAGTCTACATATTTCCAGTGTTATCATATTCATTTTAGGTCATGCATGTGTTTGCATCGTTTTTTCATTCACATTTATAAACGATTTTACACGATTTTCGTGCATGAACAATATCCCCGAAACTTCTAACAATTAATCTTCAAGCCCTTTTCATACTCCTCAAATTATTTTTAATGTGCCAAAAATCATTTTCAAAAGAAGTCTGACAAATCCCTAAAAAGTTCTCTCTCTCTATGGTGAAATCCGGCCACCACCTCTCATCCTAAATCTGGCCAAAACAGCCCCATAACCGCCTCTCTACTTATAAACGATCTCTAATTCATTTTATTTGTATGCAATCGGTTATGGGATTGTGTTTTTTAGAGGTGGTGTGCTGCGTAATCCCCAAACCCTAACTATAATTTATTGTTTATCGTTTTTTAGGGTTTCGACAGATCTGATCTTAATCTTCTTATTTGTTACGATCTGGTGTTTATTGGTGGGCGGCTGGTTATTAACGCACAACATAACCCTAATTTTTTAGGGTCGTGTTTCTTTTCATGGTGAAGGTAACCCGTTTTAGGGTTTTTGTGTCTGGTTGGTTGATCATATGTGTATTACTTTTTTCGGTTTATTTCACTAAATTGATCCATCATATAAAATACGATCTGGTCTGTTATCATGCTTAACAATCTCAAATCCTATTTTTAGGGTTTGATTCAATTTGATCCTGCAAGTAAACCCGCTATAGGGTTTTGCTGGTTATATTTGATGTTCTGTTCAGATGTAAGTCTTTGTACATGGGATCTATTAAGAGAGAGATGTAATTCGTGGTTTGTAGGGTTCCCGTTCTAAAACCCTAAGTTCGTGATCTTCATTATTGGGTCACGTTTTTTCTACTGGAAGTTAGGGTTTTTATCCCTATTGGTGATCGATGATTCATTATTCCAGACCTGCTGGTGTTCATTGGTCTGTTATATGAGTTGTATGGGAAGTTAGGGTTAACAAACCCTATTTACTGCTCATGCATGGGGCCATGAGTGATGCATAGTACCAGACCTTTCTGACTTGGTGGTATGCTGTTAATATGGTTTGTATGATGTTGGGTGGAACTGCTATGGGTGTTCATTGATTTGTATTATCAGTACTGGTGGTGTTGGTTATGGTTTTATGTGATGGTTCTGCTCGGATAGGGCTGTCCAACTTTTTTCGTTACTGGTAATACGGGTCTTTGCTGGAAGTTAGGGTTCTTTGAATCATATTATTGTGAATCGGAATTAGGAGATAAAACAGATGTGCTTGCTGCTGCTTTTGTCTCCTACCATTGGTGTAAGTATGGCATTCATGGTTCTTTATTTGGATATTGGAGCTACTGTGTTTATTTTTGTCCTATCCCGTATTTGGCCATGTTAGTCATTCATGTAAGTTAGGGTTTTTAAACCCTATTTTTCGTCTATGATTGATCATGATACAATGGGTTCCATTCTTAGCTAGAGTTTTACTCTGTTAAAACTTGTAGCAGATGTGGTATTGGATCAAGTCGTAGTATTGGTTTGGTCCTTTTGGATCAATGGAAGTTCGATGTAGTTGTTTGGTGTGGATTGGTGCTGCTCTAGTACTGCCATGGATGAAACTGCATCGTTGAAGGTTATGGACATCTATGACAACTTTTGAGTATCAAGTGCTTTATCTTATTTGTAATTTTATAGTCGTTGTAGTCTTTATGTTCATATAGTAGTTATAAGAGTGGTGTGTCACTCTTATATAGTGGTTTTTTGTTATTGTCCTAAGGGACTTTGTGTTTATTCATGTAAGTGCCTATGTAACGGGCTGAGATATGGGATTTCACCCATATCCTTTATACTTAAACGTTTTTTGGTTAATCTATTTACCAGGGTGCAGGATTACTCCCCTTTACCCAAAAAAAAAAAAATCATTTTCAAACATTTTCCTAATTCTTTTACAAACGTTATTTAAAGATACACGTATTTACCGCTAACTGCCAAACCGATAACCAATACTTATTTTTAATACCCAATAAATTCAATATATACATTTTTATACAAGATTTTTTTTAAATCTCCCATGGAGACAATAGGCGCCCCCTCCTTGATTCTTGGCATCACATTTAATTTTTTTCACAACGATGATTAATAAACAATTCCACATGAAACAAGGAGTTGCCAAAATTAATTTTGGTGGCTTGACTAGCCACCTTGTCCCCCCCCCCCCCACTCCATAAATTTGGTCAAAGCAAGACCAAAGACCAAGACCATTGACCAAGTATTGAAATTACCAAAATACCCTTATAATTAAATTACAAAATCGCCCCTTTTTGCACTATAAATATAAATGGGACTTAGCACATTTTCTTTTGCAAAATTTTCACCTAGAAACCTCTCTTGCTCTCCTTGTGGTTCGGCCAAATTCTAAAAGAAGAAGGAGATCGGTTTTCGTTTATTTCAAGTATTTAACGATCATTCACGAGCCTTGCATTAACTATAAATTGATTTGGAGTAACCATTGGGGTTCTATTGTTCTTGCTCACATCCTATTTTCATCTTCTTCAAGTAAGCCTAAAAACAATTTTCATAGTTTTACATATATATTTTATGCACTCGACATGTCTAATTATGCATTTTTATGTTTAAATGTTTATTTAAACTCGTTACTTACAAATATCACCATATATATATGTTTGTGAATTTTTATGTGTCACACCCCAAAAATCAGGTTGCAGCGGAAGATGATGGTGCTGGGGTGCTACTAAATTGGTACCACAACACAGAGTAAGGAGAACGGATTTACCGTATTCATTTTAAAGAAATTTTCATAATCGAAAGTATTTTGTTTTACATTATTCTATGAAATGCGGAAGATACAGGCCCATAAAAGAATTAAAGCGGTCCTCACATGAATATCAAAGTATCTTTATCCTATAACCATGCCAAAATACACTCTAAAGGGTACAAAATCCACTACAAATAATTCTAACAGCTTTTTTTCTTTTTTTTTTTTCTAATAGCCAAAAATAAGCTGTCAACGTATATGTCGCCGTAAACTTTTTTTAGGCCATAACTTTTTCTTCGTAGCTCCATTTCTTAAGTTTTACCTATCCCCGCGAAGGTATTTAAGTGTACTATCGGATTTCTAAGGTCTCAGCTAGTCTAGTTACCATTTATCCTCAGTTTTCATCTCTCAAAATTCTTAACAGCTTCAACTATTTTCCTGAAAATTTAGTTTTCGTCGTTTAAATTGAAACTAGTGTATCTTTTTCGTTATAAGCCCGTTTTAACTCATTCAAGCGGCTACGTTTTCGTTATTGAGTCTATTTTTTATATTTCTAGCCTAAACTTGTCACCACACTACTGATTTTTCTGTATTAATCAAAACGGGACAGATTTATTGTCAAATGTGTCAAACTATTTTTCCTAATCTTCTAGCTATTATAACCACTTAACAACAACTCCAAATCTACTTCTAGTTCATCCACCAACTTCTAAACATAACAAAAGTGATCTAACAATAAACTTAACAATATTCAAGAGTTCATGTAAATGATCATCAAGGTTGGTAAAAATCACAAGTTTACTATCACATATATATATATATATATATATGGTGTTTTAATCACTTTCTTGTCGAGATTTTTACTAACTAGTTTACTTGTGTTAAAAACTTGTTTAAAACAAAACCTTTGGTAAAAAGATCATTGTGAATATAAAACTTTATCAACATGTACCAAGTGATAACTAAGTATATATACTTGAACTAGCATTATGACATGAAAAACATGAAGTTTTGAAAATGTAAGGTTACTTAGAAAAGAGATTAGTGAGATGAGAATGTAAGACACTTGATTAACCCCAAGATTAGTGTTCCAAACCCTTGCTAAAGTACCCTAATTATGCTTGAAATTAACCAAACTCAAGATATTTCCTTCCTTGCTCCTAGAGTGTGTCGACTTGTATATGAGATGGGAGGTGATTATTTTATTTTTTCACTTGAGCTAGTAGGTGCAAAAATGAGGATGCTTTGATCTATTTATAATACAAGAGTTTCAAAGGATTAATAGTAGAGTCAAGACCATCATTGGCTATGTTTGTTGAAGTTGGGCCGATTAGGGGGGCTAGGGGGACAAATTGAGGTCAAGCCTCCATTTGAAATTAGGCTCCATGTTTTGTGGATTCTTGGTGGCTAATTTAATGCCATTGGAAATTTTGTCTAACATTTATTTACAAGACAAGGAGGGGGCGGCAATATACATAAAATGGGATTAGATGAGTTGTTTTGATACAAGAGTGTATATGTTGTATGTATTGGGTGTTAAAAATAGATATTGGTTGTTGATTTGGTGATTAACAAAAGTTGTACGTAATTAAACGTAAGATATAAAGAATTTACCTTAAGCTTAAGGAAATATTTTTGGAACTTTGGTAATCTTTTAGGAAGTATAAAAATACGTTAGAAATAATTGTTGGGAGAATTGGGTATATCGGGTGTTAAATTTTAATTTACGAATAGCGTTTGTTGAATTGACAACCGTAAGTAATTAAAGAAAATGGGAATTGTTTTAGGGTTTTAAAATTGTGAACCGGAGTAGGAGTAAGGTACTGGAGCGTTGTGGACTAACTATACCCTAAAGCCCTAGTGCAGAAGAGGGACATTTCTTGTTTTACGTTTATTTAATTAAAGAGTTATACGTGAAAACTGCTCTTGATAAATTTCTAGTTCGTAAATTGGAGTTTAAAAATAAATATTGACGTGGAAAATTACGGGTTGTCACAGTCTCACCTCCTTAAACGGTATCGCGACCTCGCGATTCAATTCAAGAGGTTTACGTCATTTGTTATCATAACTCTTCTGACAATTCGTGAGCAGCTTGCAACTCGATTCTGATCTGAACGATCTTCTCGGTAGTCTCATGAACAAGTTCAGGGTTAGTAAGTTGGGTATATCCAACTTCTACTTAACATTTTGGCGATCGACCACAAAGCACCTCACACGATGCCGTTGAAATACTGGAGTCGTAGGTATTGTTATAAAAAGATTTGGCCAACGGGAGGTGTCTATCCCAACCATTGCCACACTCGATTACTCTGGTAGAGGTGCGGTATTCACTCCTGAGGTCTAGCTTCTGATATAGTAGCAAAAACGGTGCATCTACTTACAAAATGATTTGTGAAAAGATTTGTGAAACGGCTTATAGGATAATAGGAAAACAATTCATTGTATATAAAATTCGTAGCAAGTCAAAATTTTGATTTTTAGTTTGATTCATGACATCGTAACAAAGCAACAAAACATTTTATGAAATCGTTTTGCTAAATGATTTGTAGAAAGTTTGCGGGGCAACAGGAAAGCAGTTCGCCATTTATAAAATGGTAATAAGATCAAAATTTTGATTTTTGTGAAATAACAGTAAAACATTTTGTAGGATGACCGCAAATGGTTGGTAGAAAAACCAAATGCAGTTTGTAAATTAATGGCAAAACAGTTTATTATCATACAAGAGGTTAGCAAAGATAGTTGGTGTTCCCGAGGGACGAGAGTGGAATTAGGTGATTGTCCCAAGGAACGCGGTTCAGGTTACTCCTTAACGTCTTAAAATTTCTGTTGGGCACGAAATCTCTACTGAACGGGGAGTTTTAGCAAGTTTGGAGTACGATTCTGTAAGAGGATGTTGATTGCTATTAGCAATCAGTCGGTTGAATCAGTGATGTACATAGTACTTAAAGCGGAAGGTACAATATTGATTGAATAGCTTCGACTGAACAAGATCGGTTGAGCACAAGGCTTAGGGTAGAGGCGACTGTAACAAGACCACAACGAAAACAGGGACGAATAACAAATCCAAATCCAGAATTACGTCCAAAATCACAAAATCAAACAACCCAAATTCAATCAGAATCAGAACCAATCCAAACATAGTCAATATCGAATCCAAACGTAGCCAAAATCAAATCCAAACACTCCAATAAGCTTAGACAGGCTTATTACGCTCTTAAAGGGTTACGAATAAGTAACTCGGATTTAAACGGTGTCAATCGGGTCTAACATGACCCGATGCAAACCACGGCCAAACGGCAACAAACAGGAATTCCATATAATGGAGAAGTATAGCTGTGCCAGGAGCATTATGGTTCATGCGGTGTTGTGATGCCAGTGTGTTGTGTGTGTGGAAGTAATCTTCCATATCCGTGTACACATGCAAAACTTACCATTTCCAAAATCAAAAACCAACCCGAACATAATTCCATTATAACTACTCTCAATATTTCAAAATTCACCTCTGAGTCGGACATAGGTGATCAGGCTATGTCCCACTGTCCCTGATCGAATATAGGTGATCAGTCTATATTCCACCGAGGTTCAATGAATTTTGAAATACTCAGCTCAGTTATACTAATAATATGTCCCTCATATTTAAAAGCCGTTTTGAAAGACTAAGACAAGTGACCAAACTTGAGGTCGAATGATGAGATTACGTAAGGAAAGGCATAACACTGTGACGTGTACAATACGTAAGCATACTTATATGGAAGATAATTATAGTAATCAATGAAAATGAGTGTGTATATTTGATCCGATAATAAGGCACAAATCTCATCAAATATGTCAGCAAACAAATCACAAGTGAGGCATCAGCTTGGCAAGCAGGCACGTGGTGGTCATAGGGTTAAGTTTTCGTAAAAGTAGTTATAGTCTAGGTTTTAAAAATACCTAGTTCTCTATAACCAAGGCTCTAATACCAATCTGTCATACCCCGAAAATTGGGTCGCAGCAGAAGATGATGTCGCTGGGGTGCTACTAAATTGGTACCACAACACAGAGTAAGGAGAACGGATTTACCGTATTCGTTTTAAAGAAAATTTCATAATCGAAAGTATTTTGTTTTACATTGTTCTATGAAATGCGGAAAATACAGGCCCATAAAAGAATTAAAGCGGTCCCCCAAATGAATGTCAGAGTATCTTGATCCTATAACCGTGCCATGCCATGCCAAAAGCCGCCAAAGGTGAGCTGACACTTTAAGAACCTGAAAATACATGCTAAAATGTATCAACACGAGGTTGGTGAGTCCATAGGTTTTAGTTTGAAACAATATGGTTGAACCAAAAGGTTTCCGAGATCAAACATCATTCACAACAAGTCAAGTTCAACATAGGCTCACACTGCCTAAATCACAGTTCCAAAACCAGTCCGTAAACAATAACTTAATTCAAAACATCTCGAACCAAAATTCAATCATACAGATACCACACTCATATAGTGATGCGCCAACTGAACATATGGTGTGCATCATACTCATAACCAATATCACTTGCGGAGCTACCCCGATAGATCTATCAACATGTGGGCTCTCAACAGAGAGTTAGTAGTTGCACCAACTGAAGCTAGCAACTTGTGGGCCCTCAGTAGAGGGTTAAAAGTGGCGCCGTCATGTACTCACAAAGCAAACATGTCACAGCATATAATCGCATCATCACATGTATATGTCCAAAATCATGTAACACCGTAGTTTACAGCATAAAAAAAATGTTTGTAACGCATTGAGTTTAGTGAAAAACAACGAGCATGTATTCTCCCCCAAAATAGTTGAAAAACCAGTAAAAGTATAGGCCATGAACTCACCTGGAACAACTGATACAATAACAAAGGGAAAATGTATGGAAATTGAGGCTCGAAAAACTACTCGCCACCTAATATGAATGATATGATTTAGGTCATGGAAAGATGTCGTGCATGCAAGTTCATATACTATTATATCACTTGTACATGTTTGTTGTAATATTTAATGTCAAAAATGTAGTTGCGTTAATGTGATCTTTTATTTAGAAAATCACCCATTTTAGAAAAAGTAACTTGCTAATCTCGTGATCAACCTTTTGTCGTCTTGTCAATAATTATTTTGGAAATCTCTAACGCGCCTAACAAGTGTATATAATGTTCTACCATTTTCGTTTACGTTATTTTAGCCAAAATACACTCTAAAGGGTCCAAAATCCACTACAAATAATTCTAACAGCTATTTTTTCTAATAGCCAAAAATAAGTTATCAATGTATATGTCGTCGTAAACTTTCTTTAGGCCATAACTTTTTCGTCGTAGCTCCGTTTCTTAAGTTTTACCTATCCCCGCGAATGTATTTAAGTGTACTATCGGATTTCTAAGGTCTCGGCTAGTCTAGTTACCATTTATCCTCAGTTTTTATCTCTCAGTTTTTATCTCTCAACTATTTTCCTGAAAATTTAGTTTTCGTCGTTTAAATTGAAACTAGCGTATCTTTTTCGTTATAAGCCCGATTTAACTCATTCAAGAGGCTACGTTTTCGTTATTGAGTCTATTTTCTATATTTCTAGCCTAAACTTTTCACCACACTACTGATTTTTTTGTATTAATCAAAACGGGACAGATTCATAGTCAAATATGTCAAACTATTTTTCCTAATCTTCTAGCTATTATAACCACTTAACAACAACTCCAAATCTAGTCCTAGTTCATCCACCAACTTCTAAACATAAAAAATTGATCTAACAATAAACTTACCAATATCCAAGAGTTCATGTAAATGATCATCAAGGTTGGTAAAAATCACATGTTTACTAACACATATATATATGGTGTTTTCATCACTTTCTTGTGGAGATTTTTACTAACTAGTTTACTAGTGTTAAAAAATTGTTTAAAACATAACCTTTGGTTAAAAGATCATTGTGAATATAAAACTTTATCAACATGTACCAAGTGATAACTAAGTATATATACTTGAACTAGCATTATGACATGAAAAACATGAAGTTTTGCAAATGTAAGATTACTTAGAAAAGAGATTAGTGAGATGAGAATGTAAGACACTTGATTAACCCCAAGATTAGTGTTCCAAACCCTTGCTAAAGT
This sequence comes from Artemisia tridentata subsp. tridentata, assembly GCA_021014915.2. Classification (NCBI taxonomy): domain Eukaryota; kingdom Viridiplantae; phylum Streptophyta; class Magnoliopsida; order Asterales; family Asteraceae; genus Artemisia; species Artemisia tridentata. The sequence continues at coordinate 268,277,708 of CP139508.1, forward strand.
ACCCTAATTATGCTTGAACTTAACCAAACTCAAGATATTTCCTTCCTTGCTCCTAGAGTGTCTCGACTTGTATATGAGATGGGAGGTGACTATATATTTTTTTTCACTTGAGCTAGTAGGTGCAAAAATGATGATGCTTTGATCTATTTATAATACAAGAGTTTCAAAGGATTAATAGTAGAGTCAAGACCATCATTGGCTATGTTTGTTGAAGTTGGGCCGATTAGGGGGCTAGGGGGACAAATTGAGGTCTAGCCTCCATTTGAAATTAGGCTCCATGTTTTGTGGATTCTTGGTGGCTAATTTAATGCCATTGGAAATTTTGTTTAACATTTATTTACAAGACAAGGAGGGGGAGGCAATATACATAAAATGGGATTAGATGAGTAGTTTTGATACAAGAGTGTATATGTTGTATGTATTGGGTGTTAAAAATAGGTATTGGTTGTTGATTTGGTGATTAATGAAAGTTGTACGTAATTAAACGTAAGATATAAAGAATTTACCTTAGGCGTAAGGAAATATTTTTGGAACTTTGATAATCTTTTAGGAAGTATAAAAATACTTTAGAAATAATCGTTGTGAGAATTGGGTATATCGGGTGTTAAATTTTAATTTACGAATAGCGTTTGTTGAATTGACTACCGTAAGTAATTAAAGAAAATGGGAATTGTTTTAGTGTTTTAAAATTGTGAACCGGAGTAGGAGTAAGGTACTGGAGCATTGTGGACTAACTATATCCTAAAGCCCTAGTGCAGAAGAGGGACATTTCTTGTTTTACGTTTATTTAATTAAAGAGTTATACGTGAAAAGTGCTCTTGTTAAATTTCAAGGTCGTAAATTGGAGTTTGAAAATAAATATTGACGTGGAAAATTACGGGTTGTCACATTATGTTTCAAACAAGTAAATATATACCTGACTAAACTATTTTCATGATAAAAATGTGTACATACAAGTTCCATTTCATATTTGTTTGATTTATACAAATAAAAGCTTAAAAATGTCTAATAGTGATTGATAATTAATCCTCAACTTGAATTAATTATTGCATGATGAAATGAATTTTTACTATGTGGTTATTATTATGTCGTTATATAAATTGTTGAAGAATGGGTGGAAGAGTTAGAATAGTTTTTGGGAGTTGATTTGAAGTATATCTACTAGTTAAAAGTGTAAAAATTGTGTTTATGGGAAAATATAACGATGGGCTGTCCTAATTTAATTCCCACAGAAAAATAGGTTTTTGAAATACAAGATTTGGCTAAAAATATAGAAAATAGACTTTATAAAGAAAACGTAGGCGCTTGAATGGTAGAAAACGGACTTATAACGAATAAGATATGTTAGTTTTAAGTTTAGCGACGAAAACTAATTTTCTGAAAATATAAGTTGCTGTCAGAATTTTTCAAGGGATAAAACCAGACTTTAAATGGTAACTAGACTAGCCGAGGCCTTAGAAATATGTTAGTATACTCCAATACCTTCGCGGGGATAGGCAGAACTTAGAAAACGGACTTAAAACGAGTAAGTTATGGCTCCCCGAAATTTAGATGGAACATATAGATTTGACAGCTTTTGTTGAACCATTAAAAGCTGATGGGAATTTTGAAAATAGATTTTGGACACTTTAGAAGGGGAATTAGCCAAAACGACTTAAACGAAAAAGGCAGAACGTCAAGTATACTTATTAGGCGCGTTAAAAGATTTCTAGAACACTAAATAACGAGGAAACTATAGTCAAAATACGTTATGCTGAAAATATATTTATTTTTACTATTGACAGCTTTTCGTCAAAAGCAGTTGGAAAATGTTTTTGGGACGTTTTAAGTGTTTTAGAGTCAAAATGATGTAAAATGGACTACACCAAGGACGTAATGTTTTATGTACACTTTACTATTGAGTCGAAGTTTTTCAAGTAAACGATTAATTAGATGGTCAACGTTAAGGACTTTGTTAGTGCAAGCAGTCTCGTTGGAGAGATTGCTAGTGCAAGCAATCTCGTTTGTTTTGATTGATGACAAACATGTAACTTGATACATAAAGTAAAATGTACAAGTTACTTGTAATCTTATATTGTCTCAACATACATTCAACACCTCTCAAGTCCTCGTATGATACAACACAGGTTCGTTCATGTTTGTTATGTAGCATTATGATCAAACCCTTAACAAACCATTTAGAATGTTTAAAATACTGTTAGGTAATTAAGTATTTTAAAAAGGCTAATCATTCTACTTAGAACCTCATTTTACATGATCACTAGGATACACATAAACATTACAAAGTTCACTAGGAATAACATATACAAGTTTACATGTTTATTTCTTAAAATGGAAACTTTATTAGTTAAATAATACCATGACATCATGGCATACATCACAAGTGAAATCTTTGTAAGATTGTATAATATCTTGTTTAGATACACAAGTTAGATAGTTGACATTTGAAGATTTCATGAGATTTGGTAAGGTTTGCTAGCTGTCAATCCGCGGATCCAAATGGTATAAAGCGCGGATCCAAATTTAGGGATCCTTCAGATCCGCGGAGCAAAAGTATTGTTGGCTATAAACACCAACCCATTGTTTGCCCATAGACTCATGCCATTAGAAAACATAGTAGTCCATAGTTTTGCCCATAGTTTTCATGCCACTAGAAACCATGTTAGTCCATGGTTTTGCCCATAGTTTACATGCCATGTTTTACTATAAATAGTAGTTAGTTTTGCCCATTGAATCATCCAACTAGAACATACATTCCCTCACTCATTACACACACTTAGATCAGTAGCAAACCATGTAGATTCATACATTAATCACCCATTACATAATGATCATAATGTTACTAACTTTCATTATGTTGTAAGCATACATTGTTAATGATCCTGTGAAGCAAGCTCAAGATCATGAGACATCATCCATAGCATACTTCATGATCCACCAAGAAGATCTTAGTTGCATAAATGAAGATCCATCACAACAAGTTTAGGGAGCTTGTGATCTTCATACATTGAAGGCTTCCGATCAATGGAAGTTCATATAGTGTAGGCATTCATATCCATGATATACTTATGTCATGGATCATAGTTGTAACCATCATTGTATCATTTAGATCAGTAGAGTGAGGTTAGTATTTTAGTCCTTAAAATACAAAGAGTGTTGGGAGTGGTTGTACCCTTGTAAAGAACTCGACATCTAGCTTAGTGTCGGTAAAGTAAATAGGCGACGTCAGGTTGGTTCTACCTTGTGAAAGAACCCGGTGTTTAGCTTAGTACCGGAAAAGGAAGTAAGCGACGTGTAAAGGTTTTCTCCGCCTAAGAAAGGGAGCTTGTTGATCTAGTGAAGTAACTCTCGAGTTGGGTACTCAGGGAGTGGAGTAGGGCGGAGAGGAGCTCCGTGACCGAACCACTATAAATCATCGTGTTCGGTTTGCGCTTTCTTTTACTTATCTCTTTACTTTTATATTTGCATTATGTGATTGCTTGTGTTGTGATTAGTTGATAATACTTGTGTGATAACTTGGTAGACATAAACTACAACAGACAGTGTTCATATTAGAACTAGCCAAAGTGGAAATTTGATACAACAAGTTTTAAGTTTTAAAACGGTAAACGTATTCACCCCCCCCCCCCCTCTACGTTTTCACAATTGGTATCAGAGCGGGTTGGCTCTCATTTTCAAAACAAATGGTTTTTAAAATAGAGTAAGATCCATGTCTCAAATTGCCTCTGAAGCAGAACATAATATGAAAAATGTTTCGCTAAGTATACTTTGAAATTTTGTTGTTAAATATCACTTTGTATACAAGCTTGAAGGTGTTCTTGAAAAATAAAAGAAAAATATTTCTCAAAAGAATTTGTAAGTGTCAAATTATGTGCTCAGAACTAATTTACGAAAAATACCATTTTGAAGGGAGTGTTTGGAATAATCGTTAAGTTAGTTGAAAAATCACCTCCGTAATATTTAGATAAGTCACATAGGTAGAAATGTTGTTAATATTTGTAATATATGCCTAAGATTAAGTGTAGCAAGTCCCACACACTTTCGCTATGTCAAAATATGAGTTTAGGATAATCTGTCACAGGTCTTGGCGGATGCAAATCACATAAAGGGCGGATCCCTCTAAAAGGATCCGTCAGATCCGTCGGTGCAGTACTCAGTTTTTGTCAAACTTAAAAAATTCATAACTAATTAACCGTAAGTCCGTAGGAGTCGCGCCACCTATCATTTTGAAGGGAATTAAGTCTACTTTCATTTAAAAATAGTCTCATGGCATAGATCTAAATTGAAGTAGGTAAAACAAATCAAATACTATAACCTGTTCAGAATATTAAGTTTTATTTTGACACACTAAGTTAAACTTTTGAGTCAAGCAATGTAAATTGGTATCCTTTGCTCATAAATATGATTTCTTTTGAAACTAAATAATTTGGTAATATAAAGGAAACAAATTAAGCTTGACATACATTGTCATATTTAAACGCAAAGTGACGAAAAGTATCTGTTCATTTATGCTATGCTATGTGGCTAACTGTTCTATATTATTTGCATATATGTGATATGCTTGTTGATAAGTGTGATTGTACTTGTTTATTTGTAATACATAAGTGTCTTGCCATGATACTTACTTGCTTGTTTATCAATTGCTTGTTTTATGCATAATAGAACATTTGCTAGATATTGTGTAATACATTGATAAACTGTGTCTGTTTTACTTTTAGACTTAGATACTATTATTTGATTATATTATGTGAAAACCTTGCATAACTTACTTAGAAATGTGTACTAAGTGAAATGTCTTGAAAAGTATTGACTTGCACAAAACTCTCACTTAATTGCTCAAGTATTATAATGAGTAAACATGTAGTATCTTTGAAAAAGAGTGTTTGGTACAAACAATTTGAAACAATGATGTGTTGAGTTGTTATGCCTTTAGGATATTATCTTGTTGTTAAACCTTCATGTGTACTAACCATATGATGCAGGACGATAACACTTTGATGTTATCAAGTTTCCGGGTTTAAGCCACTGTTTGGCTTAACTCTCATTTAAGGTAAGTTAATATGATCGGATTAAACTATGTATGTATGTGTGTTAGAATAAACATTATTAGTAGTTTTGCATTACATATTAGCTAATAGATATGTTCCAAGAGAATTTTCGGGTCTTTGGTCGGAAAACGCGAATTTTGCATATCTCTCTGTTTGTTTTTAGTACTTTTTTTCAACGGATCCGACGGATCCCTCATTTTGGATCTCCAAGAGTTATCGTTGGATCCGCCAGTTCAGAACCCACGGATTCCACGGCTCCCAAACTTTGGCTCCGTCTTTGTTGTCTATTGGATCCGTGGGTGTCAACAGTAACTTTTTCAAAATTCCTGACTAGTTCCGATCCTTAGATTATTGATTCTAATTCTTGGGATTCTTATCTCTAATGTTCAATCAAATTAGGATTAGGACATCTCACCAAACACCAAATAGGATAATCATATCTAATCACAGTTGCAAATTTCATGTAAATGCTCCAAGGTACCTTTTCGGTAAACCACTGAGTATTTGTGATCATTACACACATTCACTGCATCCTCCCGTCCTTTACTCATTCACTAGCTTGATTTGTAAATTGACAACTTCCAAACTAATCCAGACTCACTATTTGCAAATATATCACAGATTACAAACCCAACTCATGACTGTGGATATTGTTCAGTTTCCACATATGTTGCCTTACTTGGTTAACATGTCATTCTTCAAGACGATGAGGATTTACATCGAGTTATAACTCACACTTAAGTTATAGATGTAATTATCAAGTCTTGCTATCCTTTTCTCAAAGTAAGATTGACAACTTAAGTATTTCATCCGAAGTATTCAAGTATATTTTGACTTACAAATGTAGTCATTAAAAGTCATATCCGAAAGAATCAACTCCCAAGTATTTTAACAACGTATGTTAAAACACTTATCCTATCACCTAAGTACACTTGTACTTTCACCATTATCCCAACACATTCACTTCTGTGATACGTCTCAGACCCTAAGCTTTAGATCACATCACACACTAGTTATACCAACCAATGGAACATAAGAATTAGTCTTCATCACCTTCAGCCCCTAGGTTTCACAAACATAACCAAACACTTCATCCGCTAGTGAACCACAAGAATTAGTATCCATTCTTGTAATCTTCAACAAACTCCTTCATCACCATAATTCACGCCATTGAGTGCATTGCTCAAAAAGCCCTTAGTCCAACACTCATACCAAATCAAATGCAAGTTGAATCAACTCATCAATACCTTGCCACCTATAGAATTAGAACTTCACCATCAAATGAGCATGATGCTCACATTCATTAAGTAGTACCACAAGTCATCAAAGTATTGGTAATACTTTGTTTCATTTAATCTTGAATCAACATTGTAACAACTTATGTTATAATGAAATCTCAAAGCCAATCTCATACATCCCAAATAACAATCTTGAGGAGTATACAAAAGAAACTCAAGTAAGTTTATCTTGTCTAGTTATCATATTATTGAAACCTAGTTTATTTAGGATAAGTCTATCCAATTCAAATACTTTGTGTTCATATCTTCATTTAGGAAAACATGATGTTTCGGAAAAACATTATGTGTTTATTTTTCATCTTGTTAAAAAGGATAATGTATATCCTATGCATCATTATTTTCTTGCAACATGAACGGTTATGTTACAAGAGATTTCTTTACACCTCATTGGGCAAATAATCTTAAAACAAACATCCACTAGTTCTATGAACTATCTTCCTTATTGAGCACTAGTTAAATCTTACTTGTTGAAAGATACCATACGTATCTATTTCCTTTTAAGCGTACATTAAACCTTGGTCAAACCTTGTGCATATTCACATCTCTGGAGCATACACAAGACCTATTAAAGTTGGTAACTTTATTTAGATTCTTGTTCCAAAGAACTTTCTTCAGAACTTTCATGACATATCCCGATACCACACACAAACACATGTCTTGATCTTAGATCACTTGCATAACTCATACTTAAACTCAACTTAAAGGATGTCACCCTTTAGATCATTCAATCTTAGATTCCAAACACAATGATTAAAATCCATCGACACATATTTGTCAAATTTACGTGTATAACATGATATCTTCATCACACTAGTTTTTATAGAAATAGTTGAGTCTCATTAAGTCATGTATTGGTGAATTATCTTGTCTTAGGAATAATTAATCAAACAAGAAGTAGATGTGATTTTTCTTTAGTTTATTAATAAAATCACTTGCATTACATATACGTGTATTGATTACATGATATTTGTTTGATATCTTGATGTTATCATTGTCAAATGTGTAAACCTTAGAAAGTTTTTTTTCTGCATGCTTATATGCTGTATGATTTGTATGATATGTTCATTCTTTTGTTATATGCTATTTCGCAAGATTAACGTGTTACTTGTTAACTCACACTTACTATATGGTGTTAGATAGTCTTTGTCTTTAGTTGACAATCATTGAGCTTTTTCGTAGGATAGTCTAAATGGTACATGCTCCTAAATGTTATAATGGTTTGCATGAATCTTAGTCTCATTTCTTTGTCACACTATTTGTTTGCCATATGTGCACTTTGTCTAAGTGGTCTTGGTATGATGAACATTTATAAGTCATTTAATTTTATACATAGATCATTGTGTTAATTAATGGGTAAGTATGCTTAAGTGACTAAGCCTAACTTAAAAACAATTTCACAATGTAGTATCTAAAATAATGCTATCTTGCACTATGATTATTTGTCTTTATGCTATGTGGTATCTTTGTGTCTAGTAGTAGATTATGGGTTTTTATAAGATGTTGTCATATGATATTCACATCTTTTGTCATTAAGACTTTTGTCTTGTAGGCTGATAACAAACTATTTGTTATTTCTCTTTGTTATGCTTATTTTGCATAATTGTTATCTCATTATTGCTACTTAGATTAGTAATATGTTTATGGGATTTATTTTCTTGCATATAGCTTTAAAAGCTAATAGGATTAAGTTTTAGAGGTTTGAAATTTGTGTTTGGATATCTTTCAAAATACTTCTCTCCAAATCGCATTATAGCTTCCGCTTTCCTTAACTACATCTCCATCATCTTTTAGTTAAAACAATATATCTCCTATAAGGAAAACCACATGCCTCATCGTGCGATCATCTCGCATTGATAGAGAAGAGCTACATAACTTCACGGATGAAGTTCTTTGTATGCTAACCAATATCCACTAAAAAATTGCTAAGCTCATCGCTTTCATTAATCTGCAACATCCTAAACACTTTACCTTCATTCTTCATTTAATGCATCATAGATTATGTTGAATGTCCACCAATTAAGGAGGAGAGAAATTCATTCACATAATTGTCTTTTCATTAAATAACATGTACTCATGTTTCTTACATTCCCAAATACCGACAAGTAGGTTCAAATCACTTAGTTAAATCAGTTCACAAAATCACAAAGTGTTTCTAACCTTATTAGCTCAACATCACAGCTCTGCACCAATATCTCATTAAAAGAAAAACACATCATGTGTTTGACAAACCTCTTAAATGAGATACATTAAGTCTCCTTAGAATTTGACTAGGATTAGTGAAACCAAATTAGTAGTTATAAGTGAATAGACCTTAGCATGAACCTTCGTTTGATCAAAAACGACAAAACATGACCTAATCGATTTTGGTCCCACAGAACCCTTCGATAAGAAGGACGGAACCAAAATTTTGGTTCCGCCCAATCCGCGGGTACCTGATCAGATTTTAACCATTCAGAAACCAAACAACCTTCTCGTAACCAACGAATCTAGAATTTTCATCTTAATCTCACAACTTAATTGTCTAGAACATCTTCAGTGTCTAGAACACTATCATAGGATCTCATCCTTTTCATTCTTGATTCATATCAAGCAAGTCATTGTCAGTGCAAACAGAACCATCACTCTCAACACATTGTTCCAACCAACACTCTCATCATATGATGTCATTTTCATCCGCTTATAGGTATCTAGTATTTCTAATTGTTGCATATGGAATTTCTATTCCTAAGTGATCATTGTCGTCACTTCCTCTCATTTTCATTCAAACATTTACTATGGCACGATTCATCTTTGGTAGATGATAACATCATAACCGTAACAGTCTTCAAATACTCTTATAGCATTTGCTATACATTAGAGTTTCTGAATTCATTGCATTCATTATAATCACCACCATCCATCACTTTTTTCACTAATCATCAATCCCATGGATTAGCGAAAAACCTACTTACATCAACCTTTAGTCATCCATTAAGTTATTATTCACTAGTAAACTAACACCAACACTAGCTTCACTCAATTTAATTCCTCTTCATATCCTCCTCATAGGCATTGTTTTGTAGGAATATATTCTTGTAAATGTAATTCTTATTAGAAGATTACACTCTTTATAACATGGTTTACTAGATAATCACGATTGATATCATAATTAGTATGCTGCATCATATTTTTCTTTGATTAGACAATCACAATTGGTAATTTGTTTATGATTAGATTATTTGCATAATTTTTTTTTCCTTGAGATAAAATATATTGCACTAACTATTTCATTGTAGGTTCATCATCATATACGCTCGAACGTATATAGCATACTCATCATAGGATGAAGTTTGCATCAATTATTTTTCTTCTTTTATAGGTGCTACTTAACGCTCTCAAATCAGGAGGATTATCAGTCTAGCATTCACATTGCATCGTCTATACACATTGGTCGTATATGACTTAAGACATAGCTTCTAGTGCACTAATCTTTTGTTTTGTAGGTTCATCTTGATGCCCTAGAGCAAGGGGGAGTTTTCGTCAAAGCATTATTTAGGATGCATCATATATACGCATTGGTATATATTACATACTTGTCCAAGGACAAATATTGTTTTATACTAACCTTTATTTTGTAGGATTCTTCGTCCTTGGATCATATACGTCGGTACCATAGCAACGGGGAGTATAGATCGAGGGGGAGTATATCATATACTAACTCATCATTTTTAGCATCTCTCATCCTTGAACCGTATACGTTGGTACTCTAGCAATGAGGAGTATACATCAAGGGGGAGCATATCATAGTCTAATTATTTGTTTTGTAGGATCATACATCATATCCTTGTCACTCCATTTAGGGGGAGTACAAATCAAGGGGGAGCTTTAAAGTTCTCAAAATCACATTCCGCTACGCATATCTTCTTTTATATTTCGACAAAAAGGAGGAGATAGGTCAACATAGTCCAACATAGCTTACTCACGTGTATCATTGGGTGTTTGCTTTTCATTCATCATGCATTTTTCATATATATTCTTTTTATTGCACACCACTAACCTTAATGTAGGTTAAGAGTCTTAATTTGATCCATGGATCCGCTTACAACCTAGGAGACGCAACAACCATAGGAGATTGGAGTAGTCTATTTAACTTCACTAGGGATGATGCAAGCTCGCCATTTCGGGGAGAAATTAAGTTAACTCCAAGGACACACCCTTTTTGCTTCGACAAAAGGGGGAGAAAGGTGTAAACGGAGAAAGTGAGTAATTACGGACACAAGGAGAAAAGGGAGAAAGGTGTAAACGGAGAAACGGACACAAGAATAAAGTAAGTAATTATGGACACAAGTAACTTTTTGCATTTTACTTTCTATCACGTTTACATATTTTGTCATCATCAAAAAGGGGGAGATTGTTAGTGCAAGCAGTCTCGTTGGAGAGATTGCTAGTGCAAGCAATCTCGTTTGTTTTGATTGATGACAAACATGTAACTTGATACATAAAGTAAAATGTACAAGTTACTTGTAATCTTATATTGTCTCAACATACATTCAACACCTCTCAAGTCCTCGTATGATACAACACAGGTTCGTTCATGTTTGTTATGTAGCATTATGATCAAACCCTTAACAAACCATTTAGAATGTTTAAAATACGGTTAGGTAATTAAGTATTTTAAAAAGGCTAATCATTCTACTTAGAACCTCATTTTACATGATCACTAGGATACACATAAACATTACAAAGTTCACTAGGAATAACATATACAAGTTTACATGTTTATTTCTTAAAATGGAAACTTTATTAGTTAAATAATACCATGACATCATGGCATACATCACAAGTGAAATCTTTGTAAGATTGTATAATATCTTGTTTAGATACACAAGTTAGATAGTTGACATTTGAAGATTTCATGAGATTTGGTAAGGTTTGCTAGCTGTCAATCCGCGGATCCAAATGGTATAAAGCGCGGATCCAAATGGTATATAGCGCGGATCCAAATTTAGGGATCCTTCAGATCCGCGGAGCAAAAGTATTGTTGGCTATAAACACCAACCCATTGTTTGCCCATAGACTCATGCCATTAGAAAACATGGTAGTCCATAGTTTTGCCCATAGTTTTCATGCCACTAGAAACCATGTTAGTCCATGGTTTTGCCCATAGTTTACATGCCATGTTTTACTATAAATAGTAGTTAGTTTTTCCCATTGAATCATCCAACTAGAACATACATTCCCTCACTCATTACACACACTTAGATCAGTAGCAAACCATGTAGATTCATACATTAATCACCCATTACATAATGATCATAATGTTACTAACTTTCATTATGTTGTAAGCATACATTGTTAATGATCCTGTGAAGCAAGCTCAAGATCATGAGACATCATCCATAGCATACTTCATGATCCACCAAGAAGATCTTAGTTGCATAAATGAAGATCCATCACAACAAGTTTAGGGAGCTTGTGATCTTCATACATTGAAGGCTTCCGATCAATGGAAGTTCATATAGTGTAGGCATTCATATCCATGATATACTTATGTCATGGATCATAGTTGTAACCATCATTGTATCATTTAGATCAGTATAGTGAGGTTAGTATTTTAGTCCTTAAAATACAAAGAGTGTTGGGAGTGGTTGTACCCTTGTAAAGAACTCGACATCTAGCTTTGTGTCGGTAAAGTAAATAGGCGACGTCAGGTTGGTTCTACCTTGTGAAAGAACCCGGTGTTTAGCTTAGTACCGGAAAAGGAAGTAAGCGACGTGTAAAGGTTTTCTCCGCCTAAGAAAGGGAGCTTGTTGATCTAGTGAAGTAACTCTCGAGTTGGGTACTCGGGGAGTGGAGTAGGGCGAAGAGGAGCTCCGTGACCGAACCACTATAAATCATCGTGTTCGGTTTGCGCTTTCTTTTACTTTTCTCTTTACTTTTATATTTGCATTATGTGATTGCTTGTGTTGTGATTAGTTGATAATACTTGTGTGATAACTTGGTAGACATAAACTACAACAGACAGTGTTCATATTAGAACTAGCCAAAGTGGAAATTTGATACAACAAGTTTTAAGTTTTAAAACGGTAAACGTATTCACCCCCCCCCCCCCTCTACGTTTTCACAGACTTGAATACTTATAAACATATGATTTATTAAAATGATTTCCTATAAATAATGTACTTCGGTAAAATTATATTTTCACAACTAAATTACTCTGCAAACATATATGGGTGATAAACTATTTTATAAAACGCATGCATTACACATTACATTATCCTAAGACAACTTATATATTTCTAGGTTACCGTAGAGTTTTCACATTTGAAAACTCATTTCACTTCCCAATATCTTTGATTTACGTTGATTGCTTAAGGTGAGTTCATGGCCCTTATTTTTCTTGTTTTGAAATACTCTTGGGGGAGAATACATGCTCGTTTTTATCTAAATGCAATACTTGTTTTACTTGAATATGCTACTTGTTTACTCCAACCATTACTTGCTTTACTTATGAATTTGTTGTTTACTCGAATGCGTTATATATTTACATGTTTCATACTTAATTCTTTTTACTCATGGACACAAGCACTTTGAACGATTATTCATACATGACCGAATGGACTAGTCACATAACCGAGTGAACTGGTAACATGACCGAATGAACAGGTCACATAACCGAATGTACTGGTCACAGGACCGAATGAACTGGTCACATAACCGAATGTACTGGTCACATGACCGAGTGAAATGGTCACATAACCGAGTGTACTGGTCAAACAAATTTTAAATCTTGTGGTCCATATATTACTTTTGTTTACTTAAACCTATAAACTCACCAACCTCGTGTTGACACATTTTAGCATGTATTTTCATGTTCTTAAAGTGTCAGCTCACCTTTGGCGGCTTTTGGCATGGCATGGCAAGGTTATACGATCAAGATACTCTGATATTCATTTGGGGACCGCTTTATTTCTTTTATGGGCCTGTATTTTCCGCATTTCATTGAACGATGTAAAACAAAATACTTTTGATTATGAAAATTCATTTTAAACGGAAATGGTAAACCCGTTCTCTTTACTCTGTGTTGTGGTACCAATTTAGTAGCACCCCAACGACATCATCTTTCACTGCGACCCGATTTTGGGGGTGTTACAGATTGGTATCAGAGCCTTGGTTATAGAGAACTAGGTATTTTTAAAACCTAGACTATAACTACTTTTACGAAAACTTAACCCTATGACCGTCACGTGCCTGCCTGCCAAGCTGATGCCTCACTTGTGATTTGTTGCTGACATATTTGATGAGATTTGTGTCTTATTATCGGATCAAATATACTCACTTATTTTTGTTGATTACTATATAAGTATGCTTACGTATAGTACATGTCATAGCGTTACACTTTTCCTTACGTAATCTCATCATTCGACCCGAGTTTGGTCACTTGCCTTAGTCTTTCAAAAATGGCTTTTAAAAGTAAGGGACATATTATTAGTATAACTGAGCTGAGTATTTTAAAATTCATTGAACCTCGTTGGAATATAGACTGATCACCTATATTCGAATACGAAAAGAAATTCTAGGAACATTTTGCACGTAACTGAAGATAATCAGATCCTAATTCAATCATTAATAAAAATCACACCCAGAAATTGATAATACAAATCGTCGATTCGAAGTAAAGGATGACTGTTCAAACTGTAGTACAATTCAGCTTCCAGAAATCAATACATAATCTCATACTAACATCATTCTTCTTCACGAATAAAACTGGAGTACACCACAGATACAAACTCAAACGGATAAAACCACTTTCTAAAAGCTGGTCCTTCAATTCTTTCCATTCAACTGATGTCATAAGATACGGAGTTTCGGAATTAGGAAAAACGTCGCTCTTATACGGATAGAGTTCTAAATCAACCAACTTACTGTTCTCAGGCACTAATCAAGACATCCTATGATTCCAATAAGTTCAAGTTATATGATGTAACTATTATCACGTTGGCCAGGCGTCATAATATTTGCATCATATACAAATTTCTTTATTGCAATCACATTCTACCTCAAGTCGTGACTAAACAAATTCTTATAACCAGATCAAAACATCTTTACATTCAGATGGTAATTTTGGTAGTTCATTAAGGAATACATCGCGAACATTTCAAACAACCGAATAACTTTCGAGGCGAGCTTCATCGAACGAAATATTTTGACAACCGCGAGGGATTAACGTACGAGTTTTCAAAGCAAAGGTGATCATAACTATTTACCAGGTTGGGAACCATGGTACAGAATTTTGAGTTTCTCAAATCGCCAAAGATGATAAATCTAATATGACTGTTGTTAGCATCTCGATGCTCAGTCAACACATCCATATTCAGAAAATATTGAATCAAACATTCACAAAGGAAACAGATTAGCAGAACGAAACTTATCTTCAAATACCTTCAAAACGTACAGCAATTCAGATACTCATGAAAGATAATCACAAGATTACTCATAGAGATAGAACAAGGTATAGCAAATTCTAATAGTACAGAGGGGACTTTAATTGCTTAGCAAAAGCAAGAGAAACCACAAAATGTGTCGAACACATCGGATTCATACATATACGAATTCTCTGAACGAACGAAAAGGCTTCTAAACGATTACCAAACGAATCAAATATCGAAGTTTGACAGAATGTGATAACCTCATAAAGTAAAACCAGTAGAGCATTACAACAAATTCTCAAAGTATTCTAAACTTATTTGATCATTGAACTTATGTTGCGTATCTTGCTAAATTTTCTAAATCTCCGGAACGAATAATCTTATAAAGGCTTAACTGAAATAAGAGACATAAATCAGAGTGGTGCGGAAGAAAGATAACTAACCAATGCCTTATCGCATAATCTACCTAATCCTCACCGGTCATAAATAAAGTTTCTGCAGGGAAAACCTAAGGCAAAATTTCAAGGGTTGTTCCATAAGCTCCTACAGTGTAACCTAAGGGTCCAAATCTTCATAGGCTATAACTTATGTACTACAAGTCGCAGCCTGAGCTCTGATACCATAATTGTAACACCCTAACTCGACAAGGGTCAAGATGCCACATTATGGTGTCAATCAGAACCTACAAACGCAAGCAGAAGACTTACATACATAATGCTTACAAAGGTATTCTAATGATAGTAACGATATACTAACTCTATACATAATAAGTTCCAAAACTGAGATACAAATCCAAGCTAAGTCTGACTGAAGGTAAATCCAAATCTAATCTAAGAGCAAATGGGTATCTATCATCAGGGTGGTCCACTAAGAGCTCCTATGCACTCTTCACTCAATCCCAGCTTCCAACCTAAAACATGTCGCAGGAAAAGAAATGCGGTTGAGCTTAAAAAGCCCAGTGAACATATATATATATATATATATATATATATATATATATATATATATATAATATATATATATATATATATATATAACAAACGAATAATCAAACATATATAAGTATAGGGAAAAGGAACGTAAACTCCTACTGAAACGAATATCATCTGTCAAAAGAATGAGAGATCAAAGATCAACTGAACAAATATCATAAGTCAAATGAGTCAAACGATGTAAGAGATCAAGAGACACTACTAATCAGATAGTCATAATGAACCAAGGAATCAAATAGGAATAGCCACGAACCTGTCTAAACGAGACACTCGAATAGACCACATAATCACATATACGGAATAGCCACGAGCGTGTCTAAACGAGACACTCAAATAGACCACATAATCACATATACATATCCGTCAAATCATAAGTTGTACAAGGAGTAGCTAGCTCCAATGTACTAGAAGTGAAATGGGGTGCATGGCACGCACTACCAATCACTAAGTCATATCATAATCATATCCATACATATACCTAGGATGCATCCATACGCCCCCTACAAAACAAATCATATATGTACCTGTACTAGACAAGTATACACACATATCATAATGGCCAAGAGATCTCATATCATATCATATCATATCAAAAGGAGACGCTGTGGACTAATCATACCGCCACAGATAGTATCATGCCATTGGTGCCTCAATGACATGGTCATGGTACCTCCATGGCTAGTAAGCTCGGGCAACAGAACAGAACAAATCATATCATATCAAATCATCTCAAGTCATCATATCATATCCAAACAGAATGTATCAAACTGAATTGAATCATATCATAACAAATGGATAGCAACGAATATCATATCAAGGGAATTATAGCAAAGGCTTATATCAACGGAGTCATAGCAAAGGCTCATATCAATGGAATCATAGCAAAGCAAACGAATCAAAGTCAAGGATCAGAAAGTCATGAGAGAAAACACCCTTACTGAGAAAGGGTAGAATATTTGTACCTCAAACCGCGAATGAAACCTCATTAGAAAAAACAAGTATCAGGAGTTACTCCTTCTTTATCGAATCTACACGAATTAATGATCATCTTAATATTTAAGAACCATTTCATAAGTTATTACTGATTCCATACTTATTGTTGTTCAGATTGTCATATTAGGTTTTCCTGCTACATATAGCAACTTTCCAAATTTAGTAACTTTCCATATTTAGTAACTTTCCCGAATTAGTAACTTTTCGAATTAAGTGAGTTCCCCGAATTTAGTAACTTTCCCGAATTAGTAACTTTCCATATTTAGCAAGTTTCCATAATTAGTAAGTTAGGGTTACATTCATAATTAATCAAACTTAGGGTTTATAGATACTTCTAAATCATATATCACTTAATTAGGGTATATTAGTGAATCAGGATCACATTCTTATGATTTTTAGGGCCTGCCAACCAAGCTCCACAAATTCTGAAATAATTACCAGTGATTCCCACATTAGTTTAGAATCTTCACCAATTTTTATAGATTTTATTACCAAGTTCAAGTATTGTTTCAAAAATCATCTTTCTAGACCTGTTCAGAAAGTTAACTGCACATACATACAAAAAGTTTGCCTTTGATTAACCCATTGAGACACTTCATAAAATTTTACAAAAATTCCAGGAAGTCAAAAATAACTTAAATATCACCTCTGTAAAAGGAGAGCTCTCAGTTCCTTGTGGTTTGAAAATGAAAAATCAAAAACATCGACTGATTTTAAGTTCCCAAAACTCAGGTTTAACACATGATCCCATAAAATTCATAAACATGACCAATACGACTCCAATTCACTCCAAACCAATTGGAAAACTTAATTAAGACATTAAAAAAGGTTTACAAGAAAAGAACTAGTATTATACACTTATGAAACTCAAGTAATAGTGCACACATATTCAGATTACAAAACAGTCCCGTTCAAAAACCTGTTTAAACCATCATATCACATGTTTACTTACATAAACGCACCCAATATTTTAACCAAACCATTACCACACCTCTTACCCTTTTCAAACCAATTTGTAACCATGTTTTAGACCTTATTTGACCACTCCATAACCCACGTACAACCACACCATTTGACATCAACAATAACGATACCAATATATGAAATAATGAGACCAAAACAACCCTTAACGCTTATCCCCTTTTTGTCTGATTAACACACCCTTTATATGGGTTATATTTATGTTATATGCATACGTTTTCCAGCCCTTATATTTCAGATCACACCATACACACACACACACAATTATAACGACACAAATCAATGCACATAAAATCATACAACGAACCCTAGCCCTTGCATTAATTATGTACGCCATATTCTTTAATTATTCTAGGGTTTCCAGGTTTTCAAGCTATGGTTAATGCACCTTAATCTGATCTTTAATATGTTTTAAAGACGTATTTAGGGCTGGAACAAAATAAGTCGAATGGCTGAGCAAAACATGGGTCGAAATCAAGTTTACACAAGTCTTATAGTGGCGTATTAACTTTCATACGTGTGATAGGTGTATTTTAACGACACAACAACAACCTACAACATAACTCTAATGATTTGTAAGCCTGATTATAATTAAGTTAACATGTTTTAGGTTCTTATATACACAACGATTTATGGTGATCAACATATAACGACATGAATGGATTACATGGTTACCTTCTTGGGCTGAATAGTGAGGCAAAGAAACAAAGACAAGGACAACGAATGGAACAAGCTGCTACACACCTCAATGATCACCAATAGGGCTGCTACTCTTCGACTTCTTTGGTCTTGGAATGGAGAGAAACTGAATTGAGAGCTTAACAAAGGTGTAAATGGCTGCTAGGGTTTTTGTGTGAGAGGGAAAATGGATATTCGGTTGTCTAGCTGAGAAATGAATTTGGGGAATTCATGGGCTAGAATGCCGAGTCTTATGGGTGGTTAGGGGACTTATTCTCATTCAAAATTTCAAATAAGGGCCCAAGTATTCACATATTATGTTGTGTACAAATTTAAAATACATTTGGTCCCTTTAACTCGTGTAACGTATGATAAAACTAATGGAGAAAGAGTGTGTCGAATTCATGTACACTTAAGTTATAGATTTCATTTTTGTAGTTTTAATTCGTAACGTAGTTCAAACTTTAAGTCATATTCGTATTCAATGTTTCAATGTCGTTTCGGATTTTAGGTTGTTATAACAAACAACCAAAGAGCTTTCATAGGAGGCTCTTGGAGTGATAGCGGTGAAGAAGAAGAGAAGAAGCCCAACGACGAAACATGTCTAATGGTTCAAGCTTCAAATGAGGTACATTCTGACTCTTCTTACTATAGTGACGATAATTCATCAATAGATGATAATAGACTATATGATGAATATAATAAACTATGTGAAGTAAGTTCTAAAATCATAAGTAGAAACAAAATACTGAAAGGAACATTGCATGAACTCGAAGTGCAAATTTTAGAACTAAAAGATCAAGTAAAAAGACTTGAGAAAAATAAAAAAATAGATATTGGATGTAGGTCATGCATGTGTCTTCGAGTAGAAAACGAAAAACTCAAAGAAAACGCTTTAAGGATCATTAAGTTTGAAAAAGGAACAAAGACACTTAATGATATGATTGAAAACGTTAGGTATAGTGAACATGCCGGAGTAGGCTTAGGATTTGACCCAAACAAAGCTCCTACAAGTGATACTAAACAAGTAAAATTTGTAAAGTCTGGAGAATCTGAAATAGCAGAGGACGGTACCACTAAAGGTACAGACGGCACAACTAAAATTAGTGGTACCGTGGTACCGTCTGGTGCTAAAGTCAGAACAAGGATAATTTTAAAAAATAACTTGAGTCCTAAACCGAGTCACATAGTAGTTAATAATGTTGAAGTACCTATTGCTAGTAAAAAGGAAATCAAAAGTTTTTACAAACCTTTGTCAACCCCCGGGCTTGGTTTTGTAAAACCCAATATTAGATCAAAGACTCCTCCACCTAGAAAACCAAATGTTCCTAAACCTCAGTCAAGAACTCCTCTGCCGAGAGGTAACTTTAGAAGACAAAGTTATCCAAGTAACTATCCTGTAACTTGGAATAACCGTCAACTACAAAGTTACTTACCATGGGAAATTTGTCCTCCGTTCCAACATCCCAACCAAATGCAACTAATGCATGGGATGTTTAATACTAACAACTTTGGACCCATGAGATATTGGGGACCAAATGTTTGAATCTTTGTCTTATTCAATAGATATGCTTGGGAATCGACTTGGAGCCCGATGAATGGGTCAAGGATAGTGGATGCACTAATCATATGATGGATAACCGAAGTCTATTCTCATCATACAAGGCTTACAACGGAGGTAATGTCACTTTCGGTAGCAAACTTAAGGGCAACATCATAGGCAAAGGTACGATTACTCAAAACTCCCTTACTATTAGAAATGTTGAGCACGTAGATAACTTAGGATTTAACTTGCTTAGCATTAGCCAAATGGTAAACAATAAGTGTAGAGTTATATTTTCCGAAGAGGGTAGTGAGATCACTAAGAATGGTAAGACCATAGGCAAAGGAGTTAGGAAGAATGGCTTATTTCTCATGAAAATAGGAAATAAGCCTCAGGATAAGATTTGTCTAGCAACCATAGATGATAATTCCACTCTATGGCATAGGAGACTAGGTCACGCCATGTAACACCCACAAATTACCGCAGTGGAACAGTAGTGTCAAGGGGGTATTACTTCATAATACAGATCAAGGTATAGAAAACGACCTCTAAATGAGATGTTTTGAAATATTATCATTCGAATTATTAAAATCAGAATTAAACAAAAGATTCAAAGTATAACATTACATAGATGTTTTCAAAGTATATCGAATGATAAAGATAAGATATGAGTCTCCAAGTATGCAAATGACTCTAGAATACATGCATCCACTATCGCCTTATAACCTGAGATAAACATGTTAAAAAGTGTCAACCAACGGTTGGTGAGTTCATAGAGTTTAGTTTAACTGTAAAGTATTTGAATAAATATTTCACTGCAAAGGCATTGTAAATCCACTCAGTCCTAAGCCCCGCCCATACAAGACTTGCAACCTGTGTGTTTACAACCCACTGCTAACATAGTATGATTAGGACAGATGTGTATACGATATAAAAGGGACTTAATGTAATGAATAGATGCAAACTGAACCTACTGACTGCGAACAATGTATCATAAGAATTCTGGATTATATTCACCCAAGGTCAAGATTTGAGGGACACAAGGGTGGGGGGCATCGGCCCAATAGTTACTATCAATACCTCTCCAACGGCTCCTATCCAGGAGTTAAACAGTTGCGATGAATAATGAATAGTTTGACACATTAAGGCATATATCGTAATAAAACTACACATCGTATCTAGAAAGTATAAAAGCGTAACGTATCATAAAAGTATAAATGTTTGAGTAATTGCATCACAAATCAAATCATGTATTTGATGAACGAGTAAAGTGATTTAAACATGTATCTCCCCCAAGTAGTTTAAAATGAATAAAATAGTAAGAGTGGGCTACGACTCACCGTGAGTTGGATGATGTTTAAGGATATAACGAAATCGCTGGATAAGCCGGGAAAACCTCTACGTGCAACCTAGCATATGATGTTATGTCTTAGGTTCTAAAGTAATAAAGTGAAAATGTAAATAATTCTATCTAAGTTTATTATATCGATCATGATTTTGTACTTTGTAATTTATAATATTTGTGTATGTCATTATAAGAATGGCTTACTAGCTTGTAAAATGTAGTAAACGTTCGAGGAGCTAGGACACTTTAATTCGTAAATCCAGCAACTCATCGATACGTTCACCCAAATGAAGCCCCTCACATGAAGTTCCCTACTAACATAGTACTTAATATGTGAAACATATATTTTACTTGCTTGATTATAGGACATATTAAGAGTTTATAAAACACTAAATAATTAAATAAAAGTTCATAAGTATTTAAAGTTTATAAATACTTACCTTAATATAGAATGCTTGTTTATAAGAAAAAGGGAATATAGGCGGAGCTTCGACGTGAAATATGTAATCTTCGTAAACCCAAGGCTACTTGAAGATTATAACAACGCCTTCTTGAAAACCCGAAGCTATTTGAAGATTATAACAAAGTCTTTTTGGAGACTTGAAGTTATTTGAAAATTATAACGACTCTTTCTTGAAAACTCGGAGAAAATAAGATCAAATGCTAGCTTTTCTCAAGAACACATGAACTTTCTTACAAAATATAAGAGAAGTGCCTTTGGTTTTAGGTCTTTGTAGATATACGAAGGTGTTGTGCATTTTTTTAGATGAGTTTAGGTTGCTATTTATAGGCTAAGAAAATTAGTTAACTATATATTAGGTTAATAATTAACCATGGTTAAGTTAAACACTTGTAAACATCCTAGAGATCAATGGTCATTATCAAGCCACCAAGCTTGATGACACATCAAAAATTCTACCTAGGTCAAGAATGAGGTGGTTAAGAGTTCTAGAAAATTATCTTGCCTTTACGGAGGGAGTTTTGGTCCTGTTAATCGCTAACTGTAAGTCGTAAAGTCACGAAACTTAAAACCAGGTATCCTAAAAATATGAAACTTATAAATATGTGTAAAACTTGTCTAAAAAGTATATTAAATGAGTGATAAGTTGTATCGGGGTGTTTAATTTTCGTAAAAACCTAAAACCGTAGGCTTAAAACGAGCAAAACGCGTAAAAAGCAAAACCGAAAAATGTAAAAATCCAAATCTTGTGGAAATGTCGTACGATGTGAAAAACACATATTTCTTTTGTTTGAAATTTTGTATGGACATATCGGGATGTTTAAATGACGTTTAAACCTAAACGTAAATCTCAGACACGGTTTTGCGAAACTTGGAAAAATGACCCGACGAGTGTCAAACTCTCGTGTTATAATGAAAATAGGTTAACTTACAAGAATGTAGAATAAAATTTCAGGAGTGAATCGTAAAGTGAATAGTAAAAATGAATATTAAAAATGGGTTAATACTAGATTAACGTTCACTAATGACTAAGGAATTCTACGGGTTGTTACAGTACCTACCACTTATTTTTAAATCTCGTCCAGAGATTCAGTCTGAGTTATCTGTTAAAAGATGCTAACGAATGGTCGATGTGTAATGTTTAAAGTAATCAGGAAAAAACTTATGTATCTAGGGTAAGATTTCCTTGATGCCATTGTCATCTATACTTAATGTTCTCACAAAACCCCGTTACTAGCTGTTATCCTAAGGGGTCAATGCCGATTAACGTATTCAAGGTTACATATGTCCACGTGAGTTGTGATGCATTTATAATTATGTTGTACACAATAATTATAATTGCCTCCTTTCACACATGTACATATCACCAAGCACACATATCCCGACGTTACTTAAATGGTGAAAGATTAGGGTGATTATCTCTCAAAAAAAATCCTCGAGTGAACTCATCAAATTTCCGTGGCTAAGTGATAACCTTTATTTAACTTAATCTCATGTCTCATCAAACAAGAACTGTCACAAGATCAAGTTAAATAGGCAGTTATCACTGAGCTTCACACTTTTAATGTCTCGACCAAATTCAGAGATTTTCCCTATCAATACCAATACTCTAACATCCAACAGCGTGGATAATAACGGAAAAAGTTCTACGTATGCAAGGCGATAGGGATGAGAGTCTCAATGTACATAGTAGTTATTGTCTAGACACCTAAATGCAACCTAGTTCTCTATAACCAAGGCTCTGATACCAATCTGTAACACCCACAAATTACCGCAGTGGAACAGTAGTGTCTTGGGGGTATTACTTTATAATATAGATCAAGGTATAGAAAACGACCTCTAAATGAAACGTTTTGAAATCTTATCATTCAAATTATTAAAATCAGAGTTAAATAAAAGATTCAAAGTATAATGTTACATAGATGTTTTCAAAGTATATCGAATGATAAAGATAAGATATGAGTCTCCAAGTATGCAAATGACTCTAGAATCCATGCATCCACTATCGCCTTATAACCTGAGATAAACATGTTAAAAAGTGTCAACCAACGGTTGGTGAGTTCATAGAGTTTAGTTTAACTGTAAAGTATTTGAATAAAGATTTCACTGCAAAGGCATTGTAAATCCACTCAGTCCCAAGCCCCGCCCATACAAGACTTGCAACCTGTGTGTTTACAACCCACTGCTAACATAGTATGATTAGGACAGATGTGTATACGATATACAAGGGACTTAATGTAATGAATAGATGCAAACTGAACCTACTGACTGCGAACAATGTATCATAAGAATTATGGATTATATTCACCCAAGGTCAAGATTTGAGAGACACAAGGGTGGGGGGCATCGGCCCAATAGTTACTTTCAATACCTCTCCAACGGCTCCTATCCAGGAGTTAAACGGTTGCGATGAATAATGAATAGTTTGACACATTAAGGCATATATCGTAATAAAACTACACATCGTATCTAGAAAGTATAAAAGCGTAACGTATCATAAAAGTATAAATGTTTGAGTAATTGCATCACAAATCAAATCATGTATTTGATGAACGAATAAAGTGATTTAAACATGTATCACCCCCAAGTAGTTTAAAATGAATAAAATAGTAAGAGTGGGGCTACGACCCACCGTGAGTTGGATGATGTTTAAGGATATAAAGAAATCGTTGGATAAGCCGGGAAAACCTCTACGTGCAACCTAGCATATGATGTTATATCTTAGGTTCTAAAGTAATAAAGTGAAAATGTAAATAATTCTATCTAAGTTTATTATATCGATCATGATTTTGTACTTTGTAATTTATAATATTTGTGTATGTCATTATAAGAATGGCTTACTAGCTTGTAAAATGTTTTTAGTTTAAATATCGCACTACTGTTCGGGCCACCATAATTTAGAGGTCATGTAGTAAACGTTCAAGGAGCTAGGACACTTTAATTCGTAAATCCAGCAACTCGTCGATACGTTCACCCAAATGAAGCCCCTCACATGAAGTTCCCTACTAACATAGTACTTAATATGTGAAACATATATTTCAATTGCTTGATTATAGGACATATTAAGAGTTTATAAAACACTAAATAATTAAATAAAAGTTCATAAGTATTTAAAGTTTATAAATACTTACCTTAATATAGAATACTTGTTTATAAGGAAAAGGGAATATAGGCGGAGCTTCGACATGAAATATCTTCGTAAACCCAAGGCTACTTGAAGATTATAACAACGCCTTCTTGAAAACCCGAAGCAATTTGAAGATTATAACAAAGTCTTTTTAGAGACTTGAAGTTATTTGAAAATTATAACGACTCTTTCTTGAAAACTCGGAGAAAATAAGATCAAATGCTAGCTTTTCTCAAGAACACATGAACTTTCTTACAAAATATAAGAGAAGTGCCTTTGGTTTTAGGTCTTTGTAGATATAAGAAGGTGTGGTGCATTTTTTTAGATGAGTTTAGGTTGCTATTTATAGGCTAAGAAAATTAGTTAACTATATATTAGGTTAATAATTAACCATGGTTAAGTTAAACACTTGTAAACATCCTAGAGATCAATGGTCATTATCAAGCCACCAAGCTTGATGACACATCAAAAATTCCACCTAGGTCAAGAATGAGGAGGTTTAGAGTTCTAGAAAATCATCTTGCCTTTACGGAGTGAGTTTTGGTCCCGTTAATCGCTAACTGTAAGTCGTAAAGTCACGAAACTTAAAACTGGGTATCCTAAAAATATGAAACTTATAAATATGTGTAAAACTTATCTAAAAAGTATATTAAATGAGTGATAAGTTGTATCGGGGTGTTTAATTGTCGTAAAAACCTAAAACCGTAGGCTTAAAATGCGTAAAACGTGTAAAACGCAAAACCGGAAAATGTAAAAATCCAAATCTTGTGAAAACGTCGTACGATGTGAAAAACACATATTTATTTTGTTTGAAATTTTGTATGGACATATCGGGATGTTTAAATGACGTTTAAAGCTAAATGTAAATCTCAGACACGGTTTTGCGAAACTTGCAAAAATGACCCGACGAGTGTCAGACTCTCGTGTTATCATGAAAATAGGTTACCTTACAAGAATATAGATTAAAATTTAAGGAGTGAATAGTAAAGTGAATAGTAAAAATGAATAGTAAAAGTAAATTGTAAAAATGGGTTAATACTAGATTAACGTTCACTAATGACTAGGAAATTCTACAGGTTGTTACACACCAATATGCATTTAATACAATCATTGGCGTCTAAGGAACTAGTTAGAAACCTACCTAAGATTAAGTTTGATAAACACTTTTGTGACGCTTGTAAAGTTGGAAAACAAGCTCATTCTAGTGACAAAGCTAAGAATATGGTCTCGACCTCTAGATGCCTAGAACTCCTTCACATGGACTTACTCGGTCCATCCACCGTACGGAGCTACGGAGGAAATTACTACACATAGGTTATGACTACTCTAGGTATACTTGGACTAGATTTCTTAAGACTAAGACACAGGCTTTCGTGGAATTCGAAATCTTTAGTAAGAAGGTCCAAAATCAACTAGGATGTACAATAGTCTCAACTAGGACGGATCATGGTCGGGAATTTGATAATGAAGTGCAATTTGGAGTATATTGTGATGCTAATGGTATTACACACAATTTCTCGGCTCCACGCACTCCACAATCAAATGGGGTAGTTGAGCGGAAAAATCGTACTCTATAAGAGATGAGTAGAACGATGTTGAATGAACAATCAATTCCGCAAAAGTTTTGGTGTAATGCGGTTGACCCCTCAACTTACATACTTAATAGGATCTTGATTAGACCAATCTTAGGAAAAACACCATACGAAATCATGAAAGGTGGAAAACCTACTCTAGATTACTTTAGAGTGTTTGGAAGCATGTGCTTCATACTAAACACAAAAGACTACCTCACCAAGTTTGAACCAAAGTCTTACGAAGGTGTTTTCCTAGGTTACTCTCAAAATAGTAAAGCCTATGTTGTCCTAAACAAAGAAACGATGAAAGTCAAAGAATCACTCAACGTGACATTCGATGAAAGTCCTCCACCAACTAAGACATCACCCTTGGTGGATGATGACGTAGATGAGGAAGAAGCCATTAAGGTCAATGGCAAGAAAACCTTAGAAAATGACATTGAGGATGAAATAGTTGAGGTTGACGAAGTTGTCAACATTAAGGAATCCAAGAACCATCCAATTGAAAATGTCATAGGAAACCTAAACCAAAGAACCCTTAGGTCACAAGCACAAAACAAAAGTAATTTCTTTTGTTTTATATCGACCGTAGAACCTAAGAATGTCGGTGAAGCGATTAAGGATGAAAGCTGGGTAGTTGCCATGCAAGAAGAGTTAAATCAATTCACTGCAAACCAAGTTTGGGATCTAGTACCTCCACCTAAGAATCAAACCATCATAGGAACTAAGTGGGTGTTTAGAAACAAACTCGACGAAAATGGCGTCGTAACTAGGAATAAGGCAAGGTTGGTAGCACAAGGCTATAACCAACAAGAAGGAATAGATTACGATGAAACTTATGCACCCGTAGATAGATTAGAGTCTATTAGGATACTCCTTGCCTATGATTGCGCCTTAGACATTAAATTATACCAAATGGACGTGAAAAGTGCATTCCTAAATGGTTATATCAACAAGGAGGTATACGTTGCACAACCTCCGGGATTCGTTGATTTCGAAAAACCGAATCATGTTTATAAACTCAAGAAAGCACTCTATGGTCTCAAACAAGCTCCTAAAGCTTGGTACGATAGACTAAAAGCATTCTTGATTGAACATGAATATACCATGGGAATGGTTGACAACACACTTTTCACGAAGAAACGAAATTCACATCACATCATTGTTCAAATATATGTCGACGACATCATATTTGGCTCAACTTGTCCAGAACTGTGCGATGATTTTTCAAAGATCATGCGTGATGAGTTTGAGATGAGCATGATGCGCGAATTAAATTTCTTCCTTGGTCTACAAATAAAACAAATGGAAGATGGTATCTTCTTTAATCAATCTACGTATAGTAAGGAGATGCTTAAGAAATTTAGTTTAGAAGAGTCTAAGCCCATGAAAACTCCCATGTCTACGGAAACGAAACTCATGAAAGATGAAGAAGGTGAGTTCGTGGATAGCACTAAGTATAGAGGTATGATAGGAAGTTTATTATACCTAACGGCAAGTAGGCCTGATATCATGTTTAGTGTCTGCCTTTGTGCTCGCTTCCAAGAGGATCCCAAAACCTCTCACTTTGAAGCGGTTAAGCATATCTTCCGATACATTAAAGGCACTATACACTTGGGATTATTCTACCCCAAGGGGACCGGTGCAGAAACTATTGTCTATGCCGACTCTGATCATGCGGGAGATTATGTGGATCAAAAAAGTACCAGCGGCGTTTGTACCTTCATGGGTTGTTGTCTAACTTCTTGGTTCTCCAAGAAACAAACGGCTCTTGCTATCTCCACTACCGAATCCGAATACGTAAGCACCGAAAAGGCATGTCAACAAGCACTATGGATGAAAGAAGCTCTTATTGACTACGACATCCATCTCGATGACATCCCTATTATGTGCGATAACAAAGGTGCTATTGACTTGAGCAAAAACCCCGTTCAACACTCTCGTACTAAACACGTCGAAATTCATCACCACTTCCTTCGCGATAACGTCCAAAAAGGAAACATTTCTATTGAGAAAGTTCCCTCTCAAGACAATATCGCCGACATCTTGACCAAACCTCTCAAACGAGAAACCTTCAACTATCTTCGTCTAGGTCTAGGAATGATGGAACATATTCCATCAATCTTATGACTACTTAAATATTTCACTGGAAATATTAAGTCATCCTTCACATCCCTCGTATGACTACTTGAATATTTCACTAGAAATATTAAAGTCATCTCTTATCGTCTGGTCTAGTTCCTTTCGTTAAAAGAATTTATTAGGTATAAATTCTTTCCTCGTGTCAAAAAGTCTCACTAAAACAGTGAGACTTATTCGACAAAAATCAAAATGGGACAAAAATTCATCCCAGCAGATCACGGCACCACTAAAGTGGCATGGCACCATTAAATTTAATGGTATCGTGTATCTGACACAGGTCGTATTTCAGTCCTCTTTTCCCACATTATTCATTTTTAAACTTTTCCAACTTCTGCCATTGCTGTCAAAACCAAACCTCACAACCAAAAATTCAATTACACCCTTTCAAGATCTAATTCAAGGCCTTAATTCTCAAGATTATCAACTACTTTCACTTTTTCAACATGAATTGTAAGTCATTTGACTCTACTTTTCTTCAATCTTGAGTCTAGGGTTTGTTCATACATGAAAATTGAATTGGGGTTTTTCAATTTTGATTAAGTCTTTATGAAATTAGGACTAGGTTTAGACAATGTATAACCTACATGATTCCCTTAACTTAGGATTTACATAAACCCACCTATATCATACATTTTGGTCCAAATTTTTGCTTTTGATTAAATAACTTTAAGAGGAATCATGTCTAGGATACTTGTTATTGCATTAGGAGTCATTAACACTAAATTTCTTCAAACTTAAAACTTTTGGCGCCAAAACATTGAAGTCGCCAAACACCCCAATTCCATTGTTTTCGAAAAATTTCATGAAACTAGGATCATGAAACGTTTTTCATGCATTGTTGATACAAACTAAAAACGTTTTCTCATGCATACATGATCTCACGAATATTGATCGAATTACATAACTAATATGTATTTATCGACCATATTCGTTTGAGCAAAAGTGAAGTTAGGAGCGTTTGGGTAATCTCATTATTTTTAGTTCTAGAGTCGAGATTACTGCATCTCCACATGGTTTGCATATAGGCACACACTAGACACGTGTCTTTAAAACAAATAATCTCAATTTTAATCTTTAAATTTTTCATAGGTAACAAGAGGTATCACATGTTTGATTACGATCATGAATTGACAGCCGAGTACATTCCCAAACCATCACTTGAACCAAACACTCCATCTTGTCACATACAAAGTTTTCGTAATCTTGAGTCTCGTCTCTTTCATGAAGGACGAATTGTCGAGTCCTCTTTTCTCAACCATGATCACATCAAAACTATGTTTCAAGAAATCGGATTCGATTGCTTGTTTCATATTAATGACCTAATATGTCCTCAATTTATCCTTGAGTTCTATAGACAAGTTAAGCTCGTACATAACGAGGATCAAACTTTGTCTCTTCAATTCTTGATACAAAACCAAGAAATCTCACTTACTCTTGACCAATTTGCTCATATTCTTGAACTTCCGAACCATAGACAATGTTCCTACACGGAAGGATGGTCTCTCAAAACCCTCACTAGTCACCGATATGAGTCCGGTCCATACAATACCCTCATTCCCACTCCATGTGAGATTAAAGAACACATTCGTCTTCCTCAAAAAGTTCATGGTTTTCTTAAAGAAAACGGTCAAGTTGAGTTCCGTGAGTCTCATGTCTATGACTTAGATCCACTAAAAGTCTATGTTGATGAAATTCATCCAAATCTACGTAGATGGATAGAAGTCATTCATGAAAATGTCTTTTGTCTTCCTCACAACCGTGAGCACCTCCCGGCATGTTGTCCTCATATGTTATATTGTCTAGTCACCGAACAACCCTACAATCTTGCCTACTTTTTTTTTGGGTAAAAGGGCCATAAAACCCCGGTAAATATATCCAAAAAACTTTGAAGTACAATTGACATAGGTGAATCCCATGTCCTCAGCCCGTTACATAGGCGATTTGACTCTACAAATGTAACAAAGCAACATACAACTGCTAAATGCAGCAACAAACACTAAACTGCTAACAACAGAATAGAAAACGATTACATTTAAACAAACAATCTAAATGTAAGACGACCAGGTTCATAGAACCACTTCCATAGTGAGCGACTCTGTCTTCAATGTTCTTCATTGCTTGACCTCGAGTGCACCACCAACTTCCCAGCTGCAATAGCAGCAAACAAGTCTAAAGTCGCATCTCTAACCTGCCCTACCAACACTATGGATGGCAAAAGGTCCAGAATCAAACACACAACTCTTCGACACAAATGAATCTGCCCTACCACCTCGACCAATGGCTAAAGGTCCAAATTCACCCCAAGACGAAACATAGGGTTAAGCAACCCTAACTTACACACTATGGCACGAATCAGCGTACCATTGAACATCCATTGGCACGTATGACATACCACATACCAAGTTAAACCTTCAACAAATCACAATGAATTCCAAAATAGCCCCAACATCCAAGATCCATTGCAAACTGCTATTAAAATAATAGCCTATATAGGATTGTAATATGATGCAATACGGATCGACAAAAGACAACACCATAGTGAACATGTACTGATCGAGCTCAATGCATGCCACACTTACAGTTACCACGATGAACCACCACCATCATACAATCAATAATAGGGTATTCCAAAACCCTAACTTCCAATATACTCGTATAACATCCCAAAAAAATAAGAACACATCAGCAATCCACCAGGAATGATCTACGACAGACGAACAGGTAATAGAACAAGGCCAAATAGAGTTAGATAAACCAAAAGGGTTTACAAACCCTAGTCGCAACCCAGTCCCAACCTCCGATCACAGCCCCAATAGTATGAATGAATGTAAATCTGTGATGGTTAGGGTTTTGAACAAGACCCCTAAAAACTTGACTTACATCTCTCTCAGCACCCACGTACATAGACAGACCTCATATTAGAACATATAGACACCAAAAAACCCTAACAGGGATAACTTGCATCAATCGACAAACCCAAACCCTAGAAGGATTATTAATCGTTAAGCCCAATACCACAGCACCAGATCGTATTAGGGATGAATCAAATTAATAACAAAATTATTAAATCGACCTAGTAAATTAACGTATAGGAATACGACCAGAACCCAAAAGGATTCCAAAACCCAAAAAAACTTGCATGGAATTCAAGTAAATAATGATTAAATAAAAAAACTTGAATCAATCAGGTATAATATATAACCACCCGACATGAAAGATCAGATTACATGCAAGAAAAAAACGAACATATTAAATTCAACCGACCAAAACCAGAATTAAATCCAACGACCCATGATGGAGGAGGATTAAACAATTGAAAAAAGATCGATCGTAGAATTTGATTTGAATGGGAATTGTTTTTTTTTTTTTTTTTTTAGCCATGATGGAGAGAGAAAGAGGTTAGGGTTTTTTTTTTCTCCAATCTTGCCTACTTTGTGGCAAAGAGAATTGTCATTGTCAAGGGTCGACTAAATAAGGTGATACCCTATGGCATGTTGTTGACTCGTTTATACCGTTTTGTCATGAACTCGTTCCCTCACCTCCAAAACAATCGATATCTCCTTGTCAATCCCACCATGGATCCTCTAACTCAAAACACCTATACCTCTCTCTATTGGGAATGTACATCATCTCAAGGGAACCATGATAATAGTTCGGTATCGTGCTATGATGTCTCATCGAGTGACGATGAATGAGGGTGTGCTCAAGCCAATGGAACTATTCTCATCGTATTAGAATAGGATCTTCCATCTCGTATTAGAATTTATCTATGATAAATTATATTAAGGATTAATACTCTTTATTATCTTGCATGCTTGACATTTATTCTATCACCTTGCATGATTTTCAATTATGTGATTCTTGGATGATAGCTTATTTTGTCCTTTTTGATTGCATGCTTATAGCTTATCTTAGAAAATTGCATGATAATCTTTAATTGCTAGGAGTAGCTTAATATAGGATATATTTGGCAAATAAATCTTCAGTGGTTTGAGGCACTAACATTTCCTGCAAATAGTCCCCCTAGAAAACTCCCTTTAGCTGCCCACAACTAGGCTGCACAGGAAAATTCATGACTTCCATGTCACGGTACCGTTAAATAGGCCACGGTACCGTTAAATTTAATGGTACGTGTGGTATTTAGTGGTACCGTGCCCTTGTTTGACAAATTTTCACTGTTTAATCTAGATCCCTGCATCCCTAACCTCAAACCTGTAATATTTTGCAAACTCTCATACACCCTAAGATTCTATCAACTTTAATTCAAATCCCACAACTCTTGCCTATATAAGGCCTCACCATTGCAAGCTTATCTTGCATCTCATCTTCAACCTCCCATTACTCATTCACCATGTCTTCCACACAAGGATCAACAACCCACATCTCCAAGAAACCTAGGATCACCGTTAGACCACCATCCAAACCTCTCTTTGTTGATCTCACCAAAGATGATGAAGTCACAACACCACCTTCCCAAGCCACTCCTAACTCACCATCTCCACCTAATGCTCCTTCCAAAACATCATCTACTAGAACAACATCTTCATCATCTCCCTCTTTGAACACCATGCCATCATCCATGGACTACACACTCTCACCTATCACCCCATTAGATTATGTTATGCCAACCCCATCACCTACATACTCACCACCACCTCCTTCTCCAATCATAGGCCAACCTATCCAACCTTATCCGGTTGATTTACATAGTGCTAATTTCCTATGTTGCTTTCACAACAGCAACCTCATCTTCTCTTTGAGAGATGAGATACACTTCATGTTCTCCTATGTGGAACATCTCTTGACACCACCACCACCTCCAATCATGTCACCCTCTCCACCTCCCACTAGCCCATTTAACTAAACATATTCATGTTTAGTTTCCAACAATAAACATCTAGGATCCCTTTTGGAAATAAAGCTAATCTTAGGGCCTCTTGACACTAAAGATTTAGATGTACTTCTTGTAGTTTCTTTTTATGTTTATGTTGTAGTCATACTTCATGTATGACATTTCACTCTATGAATTAATGGGCTTATTATGTGGTTGTTTTATCTTTTATGGTTTTTGGCTTTTTAGCCATTTTCTTAGTTTATGGTTGGATATTTGTTTTGGTTGCTACATATTAGACATTGTATATGTGTCATCTAACTTTGTTTTGTACCAAGAACCATTGCTCGATTCCTTGGTGTCCTCCAAACGAGGGGGAGTATACATCAAGGGGGAGCCTTAGCAACCTTTTCCTTCGACAAAAGGGGGAGAAATGGATATAAACTCATGCTAAAAACTTGTTAAAATTAATTTTTAACTTAAAATGAGTTTATGTTTTGTCATCATCAAAAGGGGGAGATTGTTGATGCAAATAATGTTCTAAAAACGTTATTTATATCTTTCGATAACTTCACGTTTTGATGATAACAAAATGTGAAAACACTTTACGTTAAAATTAACGTAAACAACTTTTTAGTTGAAATATCCCGTTTCTACGTATATCACTCTAGGTATGAACAAAAACAAATTTACAACTTGACAAATGATCAAAGAAGTGAATTTGTGTTTCAAACTTCACATTTTTAATGTGACAAAACATTTTTTCAAAAATATACCTTACAAGTTATTTTTGAATTATAAAGAAATGTTTTATTGGAAAAATAAGTTTTAAAATCATAACAGCTATTTCCCCCCCCCCCAAAATCAGCTCTAAACTCCCCCAAATAAACTTTCACCACTAAAAAAAAAAATTGGAGCGTCCTTGTCTGGCATGGTACCACGGTACCACTAAATTTAGTGGTACCGTGTGGTATTTAGTGGTACCGTGTCCCTATAACAGGCAAATTTCCTCTGCCTATAAATACCAGCCCTCTTCACAGTTTTTGGGCATCCTTTTTCACACACAACTTTCTGAGTTTAAAACTCTTATCACATCTTCTCTTCTTGATCATTTAGTTTAGTTTTCTTTTGTTTAAAGAGTGATCCAATCATCCAACCAAGTGATCACCTTCATTCCTTTATTAGTGCAAGAGAAGAATACAAGGTATCAAAGAAGATACAAAGTGTTGTAGTTATAGTTAGTGCACTTGTAACACTTGTTACATACTTGTTGTATCCTAGCATACACCAAGTTCATTTTCATTTGAGTAGTTTGTGAGACTAGATCATTGTGATCTTGTTAAGATCTTGGAGATCTCTTGTAGCTTGTGGGCTTGTGTGTTGATCAAGTGGATCAAGGGTATATCGAGTAGATCGAGTCAAGTGTGTTGATTGTGTGAAGTAGTAAGGATTGTGTAGATCGTGGTAGATTGGTACTAGCTAAGATTAGTACTCGACATTTAGCTTAGTGTCGGAAATAAGGATAAGCGACGTTGTACGGTTTTCTCCGCCTGAAGGTAGCTTTGTTGACATAGTGCTTAGAACTCTCGAGTGTGGTACTCGGGGAGTGGAGTAGGGTGAAGAAGAGCTTCGTGACCGAACCACTATAAATCTCTTTGTCCCGGTTTGATCTTTCCATCTCATTTCTTTATATTTATTGTTTATATTAGATAGGATTGTTTAGTGTTCATATTGGTGTTGATTGATTTCACAAAAGAATCGAATCAAAGTTTTTCACAAGTAAAGTTTTAAAACGAATTAAAAACCGGTAAAACTATTCAACCCTCCCCCCCCCCCCTTCTAGTTTTCCACATAGTGCATCACAGTGTGAAATCCAGCACATCACATTGTTTTCATGTAGTGCAACACTATGTCATATCTAGTGCATCACAGTATGAATGTAACATCGAAGATTTAAAAAGATTTAGTTATAATATATGTGGAATTTGAAC
Source organism: Artemisia tridentata subsp. tridentata (assembly GCA_021014915.2). Taxonomy (NCBI): domain Eukaryota; kingdom Viridiplantae; phylum Streptophyta; class Magnoliopsida; order Asterales; family Asteraceae; genus Artemisia; species Artemisia tridentata. Next base: position 268,313,119 of record CP139508.1, read on the forward strand.
TACACTCGTTTAGGCGGTCCTTAGCATCTCGCAGTCCTTAGCATCTTTAATTTGATTTTCAAGAACCCTTATGGCAATATAGCATGTGACATTCTTGTAAAATTTGCAGCCACCGCCTACAAAAGCAATTGAAGCATATATGAATTCCTCTCGGGTTGGAAATATTGAGAGTCATATGAAAGAATTGCAAGTGTCATTTGAGCTGGAAAATATAAATCTTGTTGAGAAAAAGCGGGTGGAAGAGACCCAATTAGACCTTAAGGATCGTGTGGTAGAACTACTGGTATTGGTATTGCTGATGCAAAGTGAACCCGAGAAAATTCAAAGTAATGAGGTGAAGGCACGGATAGCACAGATCAAAATCCATTTCCGAGAGATGCATGATTTGGCTGAACAATATAATAAAGCTGTTGGACCCATTTCAAAAAAGAAGATCCACATCAAAAGCTTTTTTATTATTATTTTTTCCATTTTTTTAATAAGTTCGGTACAGAAACATGTTCCTTACAAACAATGATTCAATTGTAGAAAAGGCATAGCATAAAGATCATCAATGCAATATTATCTTAGTTTTATGAAATATCATACACATCTTTTTGTGTTCATTTTTTTTTTAATGAATCATAGTTTTATTTCTGGTGAATCTTTATTAAATGATTGTGCTTCACAATGTAATTCCCAGTGCATCACTTTGTTGTTTTATATGTCTAGGGTATCATAGTTATAATGTTACTGCATCAA